>JAVTVY010006838.1:0-39147 GCA_036873755.1 Hanleya hanleyi
GGGAACACTGTGATCATGAGACCATGGAGTGGTGTAAGAAAGCTTTACGTACACCCATACTTGACAACTGGTGGCAGACAGGTTAGACAATCACTCTAAATATTAAGTACTTGAACCTTTACTAGAAACTGATCGGATGGATTTTCTTTCAAATTTCTTCATAAGCCAATTAATATGCCAGATTTCCATTTGAAAATTTAAATTGACCAATCAAATGTGTTTCTACATGGACTGGACTGAATTATCTAACTTACATACATATATGACCATTACATGCTAAAATGTTTCAAGTTGGTCCCTGATCTTTTCTTGTTCTGTTTATTCTGTTACAGAGACGGGTTGGGCCATCACAGCGACATGTTCTGGTCTGGGGATGTCCATGTCACCCCCAACTGGTGTCGCTGGAAAACCTGTACCCGGTTGGGATGGTAGTACAACTTGCTATTCAAATTGATGCATGCTGGTTTCATAATACAGAGAAAGGCTTGTTGCATGTTGGGCATCCTATTTTTACAAAATAATCAAATGTTCATACTGAGCAGCAGTATGATTCTCTCTTTTAGGAAATATGTAGTAATAGATGTAGTAATAGATGTAGTAATAGATTTGTTGTGTTCTAGTCCCGTTGGCAGTAATCAGCCTTTAAGACAAAATACATCTGTGTTGTAATTGAGAAGTATGCTCATTCCCATAACTGATGTTAATGTGGGTATGATGTATCACGATGGGCAGACCGGTCAGATCACCGAAGTTAAGCAACTTTGATCTCGGTCAATACTTGGATGGGTGACCGGGTTTTGTACTGGCTGGGCTGATCAGTGTCCAAGATAATAGGAACTGTCGTGTTCTGACACATGAAGGCAGCATCGTGATATGACTGAAAAAAATGTTGAAAACGATGTTAAATCCTACTCACTCACTGATGTTCATGTTCAGATGAATTTGTAAGTGCTATTCATCACACAAACTTCATGTATTTATTGCATAAGCTTTTCACTCTCATGCTACGGCCATTATGAACTGATCTGTTGAATTTCATCAAATTACCAGTAAACATGCAGATTTTTAATAGTTGATCCATTTCCATTCATAATGATGATTGTGTCTGCTAGCTTTCTTGAAAATTTGTTGATGAAGTTTGCTGATACTGTACAGGTATAAAGGAACTAAAACATCGTAGGTGACCAGGTGCAAAGTCATCCACAGAGATATTAGGATAAAAGCATAACGTGGTTCGAGATTGGTCAATAAGTGGAGACTAGTTGGAAAATAGGGGATAAATTCATTAATGATATTTGAAAATGACACGAAACTCTATTTCTATTTTCAAACTTTTGTTGATATTTCTCCAAACTCTTTTTTTGATTATCAGTCATGTCAGTCTGTGTGGCATTGTTTAAAGATGGCCATGCCCCTGAGAATTTGCATTTCTCAGATATTTTGCTGATCAACAATATCGTTCGATTCCATACATGCAATGACACATAGTCAGGGTTTAACTACGATATGGATTTACTGCTGGCACAAACTCATTGAAGTTGCATCTCTTGGTTGAGATATCTGTATTTAACCCATATGGAGATGGGAGAAATATTTAGTTCCTGGTTATAAGAGCACAGAATCATTCTATAATAATGTTGATGACATAACATGCAGCCAGCATATTTCCTTCAGTGCCATCTTTGCACTTCAAGTTCATTATTCTCTGTGTATTACCAGGTTTCCATAAACTGGATGAAATATTTTCCAAGAAAAAAAAATTAAATGATTTTATTTGAATAATTTGCCTTGGTATATATAATATACTGAATTGAAGAAAAAATTTCACTACCATGAAATTGCAAGATTATATTCCTAAACCTGATAAACCTGTGTTATTTCTTTGTTTGAGATATGATATGAATTGAGATATGTAATGAATTAACACATTTGTAATGTAAGGTTTTATTCCCTGAGAAAGGTAATATGTGTAGGTGACTAGTCTGTTCGATAGATTTTCTCATCTGAATATTTTCAGTGCGAGTATTACAGTCCAATGGCGACGAGACAGAGCCTAATGAACTCGGGCGTATTGTGATCAGGTGAGAGCTAGGCATGTAAATCCTTTGACTTTTAACTGAAATCCATTATTTTATGAAATCTAGGAGAACAAATTTGGTAGCTTTTTAAGCTGAATTAGTCTGGAACCATGCAGTACTCTGATTATCATGTTGAAAAGTTTATTGAACAATGCTAAACAGTGTATTACATTGTTACTCCGGTTAATTCAGGCTAGTCACCCTCATCTCTACATACAAAATGTAGGTCATTTGATTCCTGATATAATGGCTCAGTTGCACATTATTGAGAGAACAAAGAAGAGCCTGTCTGTTCACCGACCTGCGACTTCAGCTGATCTACTGGTTTGTATAATTTCACTTTGCCTATCCATTAACAGGGATTATACATGTAAGAGAACGTAGAGACACTCCGGAATAAAGGAAGATAAAACACCACATCTGGAGTCTGATGTTCTTTTATATACCAGCGAATTCCAAGTACACACAATCCTGGACCAAGTCCCCCAACAGCCACTTGGGGAGTTAGTTACACACTTCTCCAGTTACACACCATTAACATGCTGATCATGGATGCACATCATCATATTTCTGGGCCTCCAAGCCTCCGCAGAAATCAGAAAATGTCGCATTAAATGCAGGATACAAAACGAACAAAATGGCTGAAACGCATGGTCAAGACGGAGTCACGTGATCTCTAAACATACAAACTTATTCCCGGAGCAGAAATAATTGCTCTAACAAACTTAGTATTTCATTAATACATTATTCACAAGTTGTACAATCTATCAATACAGAAAATAACGTCTGAAAGACGTCTTGAGGGACGGATTCCTAGCAGTAATACAAAACCCTAACTGCAGGCGGGAGTGGTTAAGGACTCGATTCACAAACACAATAGAGGTCCCCAATGGTCTCTACACTCCCCCGCTTGTCTGTTGTCGTCCCTGACAACATATTGCCGTCGGTTACAATAAGATACAAAATAAGCCTACTGCTTAATTCCGGCTAACATCTGTACTAACAATAACTGTGTCTGGCTGATGTTCGCTAACACAATGGGATCTACATTAGCAGCAGCTTCCTGTTCCAAGACAGACCTTGGAAGTTTGCATGGGTTACTGTGGGAACCCGCCGTGGAACGTGCCGTTCTCCGTCTGGGCATCTCAAGATCCACGTCCTCAGATCCTTCTCTGTCGTTGGCTCCAAGCTCCCCTGTTATTTGCTGACCAGGAATATCTCCGACTTCCACCTGGGTACCTTGAGCTGGGTCATCCACTGGCCTCACAGGTTGCTCTGGCTCGACCTCCACAGCCTCGCCAGCATCCGCGACATCGCCTGCCTCAGCGGTCCCATCACTCACAACATCAGGATCCCCAGACGCATCATTTCCCGGGTCTCTGCATCCCTCAGGCGATCCCTCTGTTACTACCCAGTAATCCTCGTCGTCTAATCGAACATCTGCAGGAGTGGAATGCTCCTTTTCCTCCTGTATATCCGATGCACTCCTCGGTACAATATCAGGAACTAGCTCTCTCGAGTCCAACATCTGAGAGCGATGCACAGTTTTCTGCTTTGTGTCACCTTCCAAGTTCTCCACTACATACTGATTGTAGTCCCTTTTGTCAATTACTCTGTATGGTCTAGGGTCCCACAGGTCATGAATTTTGTGGCGGCCTTTCGGGTGACTCCTCAAAAAGACACGGCCTCCCACTGGTATCTCGGCATCCTGTGCATTCTTGTTAACTCTGTTCCTCCTTTTGAGGGCTTCACGTTCAGTGCGTTCACTGGCCATTCTAAAGGCTTCCTGCAGCTTCTGCTGATGCTCAGCAGGATCCTCATGTAGGTCATTCACAGGACCTCCAACACCTAACATGGTATCCAAGGGCAGTCGGGGCTCTCTTCCAAAGAAGAGGAAGTGTGGAGAAAACCCAGTGGTGGCATGGGGCGTACAGTTATAGGCGTATACCAATTCCGGCAAATAGTCAGGCCATTTCCGCTTCCTCTCGTTAGGAAGTGTCCGATGCAAGTTATGGAGTGTTCTGTTGTACCGTTCGCATTGACCATTTTCCTGCGGATGGTATGGGGTCGTGCTCGTTTTGATCACACCATAAATACTACATAGTTCTCCAATCAGTTCGCTCTCAAAGTTTCGGCCTTTATCACTGTGTATCCTCTGAGGCACACCGAACTTCACAAACCATTCCTTGATTAGTACTTTGGCAACAGTCTTTGCTGTTTGGTCCCTGGTTGGTATGGCTTGTGTAAATTTCGTGTACACATCCGTTAACACTAATACGTTTTCAACACCATTGGTACCTGGTTCTAGAAGTGTAAAGTCTATTGCCACGATTTCTAGGGGTTTCTTTGCTATCAAAGATCCAATGGAAGGCCTCACGTTTCGTCCTACCTTCGCCATCATGCACCGTTCACATTTCAGACAGTAACAGTTCACGTCCCGTGCCATGAATGGCCAGAAGCATCTCTTTCTCAGCAGGGCAAGCGTTCTCTCTGCACATTGATGGCCCATTTCATCATGCACAGACCTTAACACAGTTGAACGTAGTGCCTCAGGAAGCAGTATTTGACGAACCATTTGACCCTGATCCTGGTACTCTCTGTACAGAACTCCATCGCTTTCCACGAAACGTTTCCATGATTGCACAAGTTTCCGCATGGTGCTATCTAGTTGTTTGAGTGCCCGTCCAGATGGAGGCTCTTTGGATTGTCGAAGCGACTTCAGGTGAAGGTCAGCAGTTTGCAGTCTGACAAGGTCCTCATTGGTCAAGGATGGTAATGAGGAGACTACCAATGGCTCCGGACGAGGTGGGACCATTTTCAATTCCTCTAAGAACACATGTTGGTGTACCTTTAGAGCACATTCCCTCACTTCAGGAGTTATCCTAGTTGAAGTTTGTTCAAACAGTCTTTCAGTTTCAGCTGTCACTTGCTCCAACCGACCAACTTCCGGAGAATGCTCCACCTTCCGGCTGAGAGAGTCTGCATTCTTGTTTTGTTTACCTGAACGATGTTTGATGGTTAGGTTAAACTGAGCCAGCTCGCCAACCCACCGCATTTCAGTGGCTCCCAGTTTCGCACTCTTCTGAATGTACGTCAAAGGATCGTTATCTGTATAGACAACACAATCGGCACCGAGTAGCAAGTCCCGATACTTCTCTGCCACTGCCCACTTTAGGGCTAAGAGTTCTAATTTCATGCTAGAGTAATTGTTCATGTTGCGTTCATTCCTTCTGAGGGTCCTACTTGCATAGCTCAACACAACCCGTCGTCCGGCTTGCTCCTGTGACAGGACCGCGCCTAATCCCAGATTACTAGCATCGACCTCCAGGATGTAGGGATGTCCAAAATCGGGGTAACCTAGTACCGGTGCTTCTGTTAGTTTAACTTTCAGTGTCTCAAATGCCTCATCACAGGAACCATCCCAGTAAGAGATCCCAGAGGGTTTATGGCTTTTACCCCTTTTCTGTGGCCTAGGTCCAGAAAGCAATTGGTTGAGAGGGGCCGATATCTTGGAGAAGTCCTGAACGAAGCGCCGATAATAACTGGCAAGACCCATGAATCCACGCAATTCTGTCTCGGTCTTCGGTTTTGGCCACTCTCTCACCGCACGTACCTTGTCTTCATCTGGACGAACACCCTCCTCAGAAATGGCATGTCCTAGGTATCGCAATTGATCCTTGAACAACTGGCATTTTTCAGGTTTTACTTTCAGGTTGAAATGACGTAGCCTCGTGAGGACCATATCTAAACGTTCCAGCGTCTCCTCGAAGGTAGACCCAAATATCAGTATATCATCAAGATAGATGAGGACAGTCTGAAAGTTCTGGTCTCCGAAAATCCGGTCCATGAGCCGCATGAACGTCCCAGGAGCCCCAGTTAACCCAAAGGGCATTCTCAGATACTCATACAGACCTCCGGTTCCCACACGGAAGGCGGTTTTCTCTATGTCAGATTCCGCTACAGGAATTTGATGAAACCCATGAGCCAAGTCCAGGCTACAGAAATATTTTGCACCTTTTAACGCGTCTAAAGCCTCCTCTATCCTTGGCAAGGGGTAGGCGTCTTTTCTGGTTTTGGCATTCAGTGCCCTGTAGTCGCAGCATAGCCTCAACTTGCCATTTTTCTTACGTGCCAGAACCACTGGAGAGGCATATGGGCTCGAACTCTCCCTTATGACTCCATTATCCAGAGATTTCTGCAGGTAGTCTCTGACCTCGGACCACTGCTGAGGTGGAATACGGCGATGCGCAATCTTGACGGGTTGGTCATCCGTGGTTATGATCCGGTGTTCGACTTCGTCACAAAATCCGATGTCATCCTCTGATTTGCTAAATGTCTGTTCATGTTTTGCTATGACCTCGGATAGCTTACTCTTCTGCTCCCCATCAAGATGGTTGCCAATGTCCATCCTTGAAATCAAACCATCTGCATACTGAGTCTGTAACTCAACACCACACTCTGTTTTGTTTCTAACTTGGACCTCATTCACTCCCACGGAAACCACTTCTATTTCAGGTTCTTTGGAAGCCTGCTTGAGCACTCCCACTGGTGTCCGGGGTTGCAGATACACATCTGCACTGGAAAAGTTTGCAAACTGCACTGGAACTTTGCCGCTGCGGCTGACAGTAACAAAAGTCGGCCCAAGACGAGCTCCGTCTGGCAACACTGGTCCAGTTTCATCCAGTTCAACCAAAGCTGAAAAATCACCGGCTGGTGAAGGTTTTACAGTACATTCTACCACCGTGATTGAACGAGCAGGTAACAAGACTGGCTTCTTTCCAGCCACTCTGACCCTAGTCTCTACTTTCATATGTTCCTCAGAAACCCTAGACTCTTCGTACATCGCAAGGATTTTCCTCCATTTTTTTGGTTTGTTGCGACCCGCTGGGGTACTGTTTTTCATCTCCCTAAAGATGTTCGACCCAATAACAATGGGAACATCCCTTTTGCGTTTTCCCATAATTCCATCAACATCTTTAACAACTAAGAAGCCCACCTCCTTTAATACACAGTCAAAGACTTTAATGTCCACTTGTACAAAGCCCACAAAGGGAATGTCCTGGCCATTCGCAGCATAGATCCTGATGTATGGCATCACATCCGTCAAGTTCCGGTCTGATAGGTTCTTCTTGAAGAATGTTTCCGTCATCGTGGACACCTGAGCTCCGGTATCAAGCAAGCACTGTGTTCCAACCCCATCTATCTCCACAAATGCCTCTGGACAATCTCCCACTGCCTTACGCAAAAGTGAGCCTACTGGTGGTGACAAACCTGACGTGTGGCTCTCCACGACAGGTTTTAGTGGTTTAAATTCTTATCCTGTTTCTCTGCCCCTTTCCACTGGAGACAATCCCTCCGTAGTTGGTCAGGGGAATTACAAAACCAACACCTCATGATCTGGCCTTGTGCTGCTCTATGGAAGGCAGCACCTCTATGGGAGGCAGCACTTGCCTTTCCGTGTTTGACCAGTTCCAGCAACTCATTGATCTGCTGCTGCTGTTTATCAATTTTCTCAGCCTGCTGCCCAAGGGCTTGAGCGATTGGGTCTGCCTTGGCCTCCATCTCGTTACAGGTAGCCGGTTTGGGCTTGCTCTTCATTTCGGTCTTTCCCGCCCACCGAACGGCTCTATCCCTCAGTTGAAAGAAAGTCAGATCGGGCAGTTCCTCATTCAGGCGGCGCAATTCCCTTCGGAGGTGCTCATCTTTCACCGCCTCCGCAAATCGACCTTTTAGAGAGGGTTCCCGGCATGCACCAAATGTAGGATCTTTCTCTGTAATACGGTCATATATATCCACTAATTCCAGTGAACACGACAGAATGTCCTCTTCCGTCTGTCTGTATGCATAGAACCTCTGTTGTAACAGTGGCAGTCGGTCATCATCCCCAAAGACATGAAGCAACACAGAAATTATTTCCTCCGGATATGTTTTGATGCCCTCACCACGGCCGATTATCTCCTGACGAGCCTTCCCTCCCAAATTGCTGAGAATTAAATTGGCAAAGTCAACTCGCGACAGTTTACGAGCCTCTGCTTGACTTCGCACATCAGCGACCCATTCTCTAATTGATGGTTCGCTCGATTTCTCGGGCCGGTCTCTAAATTTCTCCAGACGCTGACTCGAAAGCAGCACAACAGGCTTAGGCTCGGGAAGGGATGACCGCTCATTAAGCTTAGCATCTTGCTCTCTGACACGAACCCTAAGGGCTTCTAGCTCCTGGCTTAACTTCTCTATAGCATCAGCCTCGGCCATACTGCGTTCATTACAGCATTTACCAATCAATAGTTAAATGATTCAATCAGTGGGCATGCAAAACAATTACAAATTCAATTTACATTCACATTTGAACACAATACTTTTCTACTTCATCATTACTCATACTCAGTATTGGCAAATGCACACAAAAACCTTACCACCATTACCAGATGACCAGTTTCCAACAGTCTGCCCATAGTTCATCGCAGCAGTTCATACTGCTTGGTTGGCAACTGTTCTCAAATCTGTGAGTCAAAGTCATAGTTCATCACACTGGAAAGGAATCCAAAGTTCATAAGGCTGTAAAGAAGGTCAAAGTTCATCGCATTTGAAGTCAAAAAGTCAAAGTTCACACTTGAAGTGAAGTCACAGTTCACAACTTGAAGTGAAGTCACAGTTCATCACACTTGAAGTCAAAGTTCACACTTGAAGTCACAGTTCATCACACTTGAAGTGAATTCTAATTACACACAGATCTCTCCTCCCCAATCCCATTTGTCTGTCTGGTCGCTCCAGGCAACATCACAAGATACGTCTGGCAGCTCGGGGGAATTTGGCCACGTCGAAATTGAAACATCCTCCGAACTTGGAAACGAGGTATCCCACTTCTGACACCATGTAAGAGAACGTAGAGACACTCCGGAATAAAGGAAGATAAAACACCACATCTGGAGTCTGATGTTCTTTTATATACCAGCGAATTCCAAGTACACACAATCCTGGACCAAGTCCCCCAACAGCCACTTGGGGAGTTAGTTACACACTTCTCCAGTTACACACCATTAACATGCTGATCATGGATGCACATCATCATATTTCTGGGCCTCCAAGCCTCCGCAGAAATCAGAAAATGTCGCATTAAATGCAGGATACAAAACGAACAAAATGGCTGAAACGCATGGTCAAGACGGAGTCACGTGATCTCTAAACATACGAACTTATTCCCTGAGCAGAAATAATTGCTCTAACAAACTTAGTATTTCATTAATACATTATTCACAAGTTGTACAATCTATCAATACAGAAAATAACGTCTGAAAGACGTATTGAGGGACAGATTTCTAGCAGTAATACAAAACCCTAACTGCAGGCAGGAGTGGTTAAGGACTCAATTCACAAATACAATAGAGGTCCCTAATGGCCTCTACATACACCTCCTGGAAAGTGCTTAAAACTCCAGGAATTTGCTAACCTGGAAAATGCTAAAAAATATGAAGTTAACTCCTGGAAGAACTATACTTTCTTTCTTCTAGGAGAACCAGCGACATGATGCCATGCATTACTGTATCAAAATTTGTTCCTGAACTTCAATTTGTTGTGAGTTACTGTATTAAAGACTCATAATTGACCTGGAAAGTCCTGGAATTTTTTTACTCTTGTAAGTGTATGAAGCCTGTGTTAACCCAGGAGAAAATTTTGAACCAGCAATAGCTGGTGATATCATGTAATATTTGTCAAATGATACATTGTCCTAAGCATGAAGACTCTTCCTGTGAAAATATAGTACATGTATAAAATTATGTCAATATCACCAGATAAATTCCTCTCCTGGGTTAATAGATAGGGCAAAGTGAAATTATACAACCCAGTAACTGAAGTCACTGGTCAGTGAACAGACAGGCTCTTCTTCGTTCTCTCAATAATGTGCAACTGAGCCATGGGTTAATTCAAAGACAAAAATAGATTACCCCCCGGTGGAGCTGCAGGTGCATTGATGTGTGACATGCAGCATAAATTTGTGGTTCATACTGCCTCCGCTGCCTACATCTACAGCATAGGGTAGATTTTTTTATCAGTGAAAACTGAACTAAGTCCAGCCAGAAGTTGCCAAAATTATCAATGAAAGCAATGGTCCTTTCTTGAAATAGGATAATTTGATGTACATTCACTCCAGTTACCAATAGTTAACATCTGTCCCATGCTGTAGATAAAGGCAGGAGAGAGATTGTATGAACCACAAATTAGGCTGGGAGTCCCGCATCCATGCAGCTGCATAGGGGGAAATCTTTTTTCTTAGGATTAAACACAAGTATATCAGGAACCAGGCATATAATAGAAATGTCAATTATTTTAACTCTATATTCGAATATTAAAATTTAGTTTTTAACTAAACTGTCATCTGTATGAAACCATGCCCTATGTTAAACTTGTAATATCATTGCAGATTGCCACTTCCACCAGGCAGCTTCTCAAGTTTGTGGAAAAATGAAGAGAAATTTGTAGACACTTACTTCAAGCAATACCCAGTAAGTACAATTACCGCTACCCTGTCGATACAAATACCATTTAAGTTCCCATACATGTACATGTATTAGAAGTATTCTGTTCACATAGAAATATCCAATACCCTGTGAGTATATATAACATATGAGTACAATTACCTAGAGATTACGAATACCTCACAGGCGAATGCTGGACTGGTGCTATCTAAGATAGGACTTATAACATTGCAGTCTCAAAAAGTGGGGGGGCTGTAGACCCCCCTGCCCTCCCGGTTCCGCGGCCCCTGCCTCAGGAGTATAATTACTCATTGAGGATTATTACCCTGTACGATTAACCTGTAAGTATGATTCCCAGTGAATACAATTACCGTGTGAGTACATGCAGATACACTGAGAGTGCAATACTGAGCAAGTTCAATTACAATATGAATACAATTACTCTTTGTACATGAATTACCCTGCCAGTAAAAATATCATGTATGTCCACTCTACCTATCGAGTCCCATTACCCTGTGGATACAATTACTCCATTATGTACAATTACCCCATGAGTACAATCATAATCAAGGCTATTAATTTTTGACTTCAGGGTTACTATGATACAATGGATTCTGGTTTCCGTGACAACCATGGTTATATTGCGGTGATGTCTCGTGCTGATGATGTGATCAACGTGGCTGGACATAGATTATCTACTGGAGGTCTAGAGGAGGTACGTTACTGCTTCACAGGGTTTTAGGTCTCCCTCCACTATGTGGCCCTCGGGCATTGTCATTTCCATCCATCAATTGTCTCGATACTAACAGGGTCTGAAATAGCAGTCAGACATCAGACATTGCTGATCAAAATCTTGGATACATTAAAGCATTATGTCTGATCAAATTAGGAGAAATGACAGATCATTTGAATATTTTTATTTCAGACCCTATACCACCATATTGTTCTATGCCCAAGACCACAAACTTTATGCCACACCATCAGCAGATCATGGACCAAATTCATTTTGCTAGAGCGATATTTTCCAGGGCACTATTGAATATATATGGCCATGACCTGTTTATTTCGTCTCAGAGTTTGTCAAACACTGCTCACCATGTATGTGACATTGTTTTTTCTTAATCTTACCAAATTCACACCAAACATGCACCTGGTCATTCCAAGGTCCTATTTGTACAAATCAATGTGAGGATTATGATTTGGACTTTGACATGACTGCGGTAAATTCTAGTAGACGGTTGAAACATACCAATCGTCTTTAGCACATAAGAGAAAGCTACCAAACACAAGATGATATATAAATCTGTTCCTTATCTGCAGGCCATTCTGGAGAATGATGACATTGCTGAAGCAGCTGTAGTGGGAATACCAGACACCCTAAAAGGACAGGTCCCATTGGGATTATGTGTCCTTAAATCAGGTCAGTAAGCATTATTTTGTCGTCAATATTAATGCTGTAGGGATATTCATTGATTGAAGGGTATGTTGAGAATCTCTACACAGTCAACTGAAATTCCTATTTGTCTGGGAGAGTACCCATGCCCACCTCCCTGCCCCCAATGTACATTTCACAAGTACAGTGCCGCCTCGCCATAGCGCGCCTCGATAAAACGCGAATTCAGATATAACGCGCACAATTTCTTGTCCCCCAAAAGGATAAACTGTTAATCCCGTGAAGGTGAGAAATCCCAAATATGTCGCTGTTTGTTTTTGTCGCGGGTCTCTTGAGTAGGGCTTATCTGCAGCCCTCTTGGCCGGTCTTAGGTGGGAATAGGCGCAGATTCCCAGTGTGATATTTTAATCTTCTTATCCGCGGTACAATCTCTTGTTTCTCAAAATTATATATATTATACAATTTTGGATTGGGTCTTTCCGTGAGTTTGGAATGACGTAGAATAAAAAAAAATTGCCCGAAATATATTTTCAACGACACGCATTATCCAACTTGATAGTGCAAGGGAGACAACTTCAGAATGAATGGCTATTCCGCGATCACCTGCAGCCGAATGCTGCTGCCAGAGCACGTGAGCATCATTCGAATCAGTACTTTGTGACATTTGCGTGCATTCGCTGGGAACTCCGAAATAAATTAATTACCAATTTGAATCTAGAAGGTTAGTAAAATTACCGCTATGTCAGACTGTCTAATCACGTCATATTTGGCATGAAAAGACATCAGCTTTGGTGTGTCAGTATCTTGTCGTTGACAACGATCTTTTTACAAAAGAAACAAAATCACAAAACAGCTTGTTCACGTTTTATTTTGAAAGTGTTAAGAATAGGGCAAAACAATTTTCTCGGATATAAGCCTCCCAAGCGTTACTGCATGCTGTTAAGCTGGGTTGACAACGCCACATGTGCCTCTGTAAAAGAACAACAACAACAACAACATCAGCTTGGTATTTTGACAATTCATTATAACGCGATTATCCTATAACGCGGTTTTAAATTAGGGGACAAACCATCGCGCTATGGCGAGGCGGCACTGTATTGGCCATCATTATATTTCAATGACACTGGCTTGTGCTATCATGTCTCAACTTATTCCATATGTTCATTTTGTCTGTTTAGTTTACATCACTGAACAGCACTCTTCATCCATTAATTTCTGTTTTTAAAGCCACCCATCTGTTTTGCCAATAAATAACCTTTAGCAACCAGGCACTGCAGCCCTCAGGCACCTGTTGTGGGAGTTTGGGAGAGATACCTTCATCAACATGACTTAATGCAAGCCTTCAAGTGCCTCCTATATTTCCTATATTTTTTAGTCATTCCTATATTTTCCTCAAAACCTCCTATATTTCCTATATTTTGACTTTTTCTCATGAAAACTTTCATCAATGCTCTGTAAGGAGTCAAACTGACATGAGGAAATACATTTCAGATAAAAAAATTCCCCTCGCTTTGCTCGGCAAATATGAAAACATTTAAATCTCTCTATGCTGAAACAAACAACAGAACAGGTCACCTGAAACACCGCCACTATGACTGCATTCAGTGAAAGTAATTTGATTAAACACCAGAAAACTACCGAATTTGGAACATACAATGTAGTACAGACCTGTCTTACACTCCTTTATTTCCTATATTTTATTCAGAAAATTCCTATATTTCTCCTATATTTTTGCAAATTTCCTACTATATTTTCACTGTGAGCCACTTGCAGGTCTGCTTAATGCATTTGACCACAAGACGACAGCCTGTGAAGGCAAGAACACTCTATCAAAGTCAAAATTGTGTGTTAATTTTACAAATTCTTGTACAGTTTGACCCAGATAATCACATATGCTAGACTGTTTGGTCACTTCATTATGCTGTACAAGTCATGTCAGGCCTTGTTTTTCATCAAAATTCACGGGAATCCAAATGGATTCTCGCAGTTTAACTCTATGGGAATCCAAATCTATCATTTTTATACAGATTGCTGAAATTCTACGGGAATCAGTGTTGGATTCCCGTTAATTATTTTGCGGGAGTGCTGACGGGAATCAGATTCCCGGATTCCCGCGGAAAAGCAAGCCCTGCATGTTGTGTATTTGGTAGGTGTGGATAAACCATCGAGTCAAGTGATCCGTGAAGTGATCAGCACAGTGAGAGACACGATCGGCCCTGTGGCCAGCTTCAAACAGGCCATCATCGTGCCCAAACTACCCAAGACTAGATCAGGGAAGATCGCCAGGAACACAGTGGCAGCTATGGCAGCTAGTAAACCTTTCCAGGTATGTTAACATGGATGAGCCTACCTGTACTAATAATAGTCCTTGATTCATCACACTTACATATCAACCCGCTTTTAGACTGTATATGCTTTCCATCCAGGGGCTACAAGAGCTTCATTCACGATTTGGCGAGTCCACCCCACAGTTTGGCAAGATTTTCGAAGCCCAGGGATTTAACCATCAGACCCTGGCCAAATCCAGGGCTTAACACCAGGATTTAAACCATTCAGATGCTGGCCAAAGCCAGAGCTTCATACAGGGATTCAGACCATGCACGGCAAAAGCCAGCGCTTCACACACAGATTTTGGCCATTCAGACCATGTCAAAAGCCAGAGCTTCACGCAAAGATTTAACCATTCAGACCTCAGTAATCAAAGCCACAAGTTTCGGACCGTGGCTTACAAAAATTAGAAAATTTCTCCCCCGAAACCCCCCTCCCCCCCTCATTTAATTTATTGTGTTTTGGGATATTTCATTTGAAATACTCCCTGGATTTGACCTCAAAATTGGCTTTACTGCATAAGATCCTATAGTGACAGAAATTAATGAAAAAGGGATAGTATATGATCTCAGTTTATCCTGGTTATTAGGATTGGACCAGATAGGGTTATAGGCTTCAGTCTGACATTGATCTCATCTTTCTGAACAGATCCCCGTGACTATAGAAGATGCCTCGGTGTATCCTGCAATAAAAGCAGCCCTCCAGGAGATAGGACTGGCGCGGGACTCCTAACACCGTCATCATCAGCAGATGCTGGCTGGAAAATAGAACTGAATTGACCCAGAAAAGTACACATTGTATCACATTTGTTTGAAGTTATGAACCAACTACAGTTTGGTATAACTACATGTGAACTTATTAACCAACTGCAATTTGATATTTTGTATAGAAGAGTTTGCTAATACCTTCTCTCGTTGCATTTGTTCATGCATATTTCAATCATTTTGACAAATTGTCAAAATTTACTGCTCAAGTTTGTTTTGTTGCTTAAAAGTACAAACTTGAAGTGCATATTGCTGTCATTCCCACACCACCAGAGATGTGCTACCTCAATGCATATGTAGTATCGCTATGTCAACTATTATTCATGAGTGCGAAGAGTTATGTTGGTCTGTCAGAGGGCTGGATAATACAGCATCTGTGATTGGACATCTGGGTAAGATCAGCAATATTCATGTAGGGATCTTTTTCACTGACAGCATAAACCGGGGAACTAGCATAAGGCATCTCTGACAAAGATAGCTGTCTGTGGTTGTGAATTTGAGATTCCATCCTTTGTAGATTCAAACACAAAATCGTTCCGGCCTGGACCTGAGCATGTGTTTAACAATTGTTTAGATATATATAATTAGCCTGTTGTTACATATTCGGATTGTTCGATGCTTGAAACTGATCATTTGGATTGATGGGTGATTTTATCAATGATGAGACTGACAGACTGACAATAAATATAATTGATTGTCATAGCTCCATCAGTGAGAGCATCTCAAGGGAAAAATAGAGGTTGTGGGCTTGAATCTCGCCCAATTTATTATTCCAGACATGGAGGATTCGTAGCATGCTAAATACTCCATACAAACTTCTCTGTACTAGATTTAGGGAGCATACATTTAATCGCCCAGATATTCAGGGATGGGATAATGCACTGCCTGTGATTTTAATTATGCCCACTTTATGAAGTAGAAGGAGCATCTTGCTTCTGGCTGTCCGTGCCGTGCATTGAGCTCGTGAGTGAAGCCTAAACCATTCAAGATTTTGATCTGAAATTTTTGGGAATGTTCTTGCCAATGAGTCAATGAACTGATTAACTTTTAGATGACATAAATTAATGTTTTGGACTTTTCCATTTTTTGCCCATTTTGCTGATCTCGTGAGCGGAATATAGCCTAAAACCATTGAAGCTGTGGATCTGAAATTTTCTAAGGTTATTTTCACCAATGAACCGATTTAGCTTTTGCTGACTGTAGGTTATTTGTTTGCCTAATTACTTGCAATCTTGCCTATGTCTTCCAGCTGGGATGATCTCATAAGTCGAATACAACCTAGTCTGTTCAAGCTGTCGATTTGGAATTTTGTAGGGATGTTCTTGCCAAGTTGTCCATCTGATTAACATTGGGGGAGGGGAGATTCAGTTCAGCGGTGTGAGGCTAGAGGTCAACAGCGAAGCACCTTAGACCACTCGGCCACTGAGGGTCCGATTAACATTTGGATGGTGTGGATTAATATTTGCTCAATTACCAGTAATCTTGCCCATTTCTCCTATCTGGAGTGATGTTGTGTGTGGAATAAAGCCTAAACCGATAAAAGAAATGGATCCGAAACTTTCTAGAGTTCTTTTGACCAATGAGCTGATTACCTTATAGTGGTTATACATTGTAGATTAATTTTCTTCCAGCTATGGTGATCTTGTGAGTGAACTACAGCCTAAACCGTTTAAAGCTATGGATCTGAAACTTTTCTAGGGATTTTGAATTTTGTAGGGATGTTCATTATATATAGTGTTTATGGATTTTTTTTTTTACCAAGTGTTGGACTACACATGTATTTTATGCAAATTTGTATGTGAGAAAGATGGCTGCAGAGGGGGCATTGGTGTTCAATGAACTCTGGTTATTAAAGGTTTTATTGTAGTGAAATCAGGAGTTAGTTAGCAAATCTCTGCCAATGAGCTCACAATGCAGGTGATGGGAATTGATTATCTGTGCATCTCAATTCCCATCAAGTGCTTCTCCCAGACATACAGTTGTATAGGAAGCCACAAATGCTGTCGTCTTGTAAACGGGACAGATGATGGTTGTGGACTACAAACATCAACTGACGTAAGATAAAGCTTCGTTATTTAAACGGAGAAACAATACCAGATACATGTATCTCTTGGCTGAAAGCACAGTGTAAAGCAGTGTGAGTTGGGTGTTCTGAAGGATATGGTAAAACAAAGCAAGACGATGTTTAAACTGAATATATATTGTTCCTGTTGACAACATACATATACATGTTTCAGAATTATTATTCTCTGGCAGTCTATTCATACACACATTTACTCATTCTTGTATTAATTTTACAAACATATCTAAGCATACATTTTATAGGGTAACATTTTACATATATCTATGTACTAATTCAAACTGGTTAAATGTATTGTCATCTCTATGATTATTCTATGCATGTGCGGTTTTTGCACAAAAATTACCACTGTGCCTGAACGTTGTATTAATATCCCTCCATGAAATTTTCAGGTATAACTTTCAATATGGTTTGTTGTTAGCCCACTATTGAACTGATTTTTATGTGTGAAATAACTTTTGGGAGAGTTAATAAATAAATAATTATTTCATTTAAAGTTCATTTACAGAACAGAATAATCGTCAACCAGCCTTTCCCAAGAAGTAGCTGGAGTACTGTAAACATTCAAGATCAGTACTGTTCATTTCCTTTATGGTACTGACAGTAGCTCAGTGACATCCCTATCAGGACTGAATGTTCACTATTCGATACAGTGAAAGACGGCTGTGAACTCGTATATTGTTCCAATGAAACTTCACCCTCCTACATGGCGGTGACCTTTCACATATAAAGGAGCAAGTCATTAATACCATCTGAGTATGAATTCCACTGGCTTACTTAAATTTCTCTCAAAAGTTATTTCATAAGGAATTGATATATGTACTTATTATACATGTTATAAGGTAATACAGACATCATGAGATTGGATTGTTTAGTCATAGGAAGCTCAAAAATTTTATTGCCCACATAGTGTCATGTCGAGGTTAGGCACCAGGAAGTGCTTCAACGTTGGCAAAACCACCAAAATTTTTATTTGATTCTTCCGAAGTTAAAAAATTGCTTACAAATGAACAGAATATATGCTATAAAATGCTGAATTTAGTGTAATCTCGCATCAGCAATGACATTGTTAACGGTGAGAGCCTCTTAATTCAGTATAATATAACATCAGCAATGACCTTGTTACACGGTTAGAGGCTGTGGATTCAGTGTGATATCACATCAGCAATGACCTTGTTACACGGTTAGAGGCTGTGGATTCAGTGTGATATCACATCAGCAATGACCTTGTTACACGGTTAGAGGCTGTGGATTCAGTGTGATATCACATCAGCAATGACATTGTTACACAGAGGCTGTGGATTCAGTGTGATATCACATCAGCAATGACCTTGTTACACGGTTAGAGGCTGTGGATTCAATGTGATATCACATCAGCAATGACATTGTTACACGGTGAGAGCCTCTTAATTCAGTATAATATGACATCAGCAATGACCTTGTTACACGGTTAGAGGCTGTGGATTCAGTGTGATATCACATCAGCAATGACCTTGTTACACGGTTAGAGGCTGTGGATTCAGTGTGATATCACATCAGCAATGACCTTGTTACACGGTTAGAGGCTGTGGATTCAGTGTGATATCACATCAGCAATGACCTTGTTACACGGTTAGAGGCTGTGAATTCAGTGTGATATCACATCAGCAATGACCTTGTTACACGCTTAGAGGCTGTGGATTCAGTGTGATATCACATTGTTACACGGTTAGAGGCTGTGAATTCAGTGTAATAAATCAGCAATGACATGGTTACACGCTTCGAGGCTGTGAATTCAGTGTAATATCACATCAGCAATAACATTGTTACATGGTTAGATATTCCAATCTCGGGATGTCCATAAAAGTCTTGTGCAAAATACTATTAATTAAAGCATATGATAAAATGTTGTGATGGGAAACCCGTCAACTGGACCATTTACTATTAAGAAAATAAAACCTGTTCATATCTCAGAAAGAAGTGCTTTGTTGTTTGTGCAGTCGAGGAAAATTTCTTAACATGGAAGAATATAATGCAGATGCAAAAAGGAACACAGCAACACACTGCAGGTGAATGTGTACAACATGCCCTGCTCAATAGCATAAGCTGTTCCTTCAATCACTTATCACAAATACAAAGTTATTTTTATAAGGTATCGGTCAATATCTAAGACCTGGTGTGGTTCAAAGTACCAAAATGTTTGAAAGAAAACTTTGAGTTGGCTTTTTTTAATAACAGCATCTTGAAGTTATGTATCTGTGCAAAATCTTCTTATTTCGAGGGGAAGACATCACCCTTATTAAGTCCAGAACCAAAATAAAATTTACCCCTAAATATTAGCGGTGTCTGTAGTTGTGAAAATAGCATTTTCAGTTCTTGAATGGCTATAGAGGAAAAAAGGTGTTTTCAACTGGAAATAAATTATTTTTCACAAATCCACATCTGCAAGATGCCATCATTCAAAAATAGCCCTATGAACCCCATTAGCTATCAGTTATTGTCTAACAGTATTTTCGTTCTTTTGGAATTACAATCTCTTACTATAGCACAGATTCTCGTGCTGAAAATTGGTCGACTGGAATTCAAATCCAGCAACCCCCCAGAGTAAGGCACATGATCGCCAGCGATCTAAATCTCTCGGCCAACGGGCCTCCCACAAAAATAGGACGTAGCAGACTGGTAGTCTTGAAAGCGAATTACGGTCATCCTTTGATGACCGTAATGACACAGCTCCCATAGCTGAATACACAGAAAGATATTTTTTTGTCATTTAGCTTTGAAAACTTGCTACCAATCATCAGTCCATAACTTGAAAAGATGTGTCAAATAATGAAATTTCAGGACCGTACTTTTAGAAATTTTGTTAATTCAAAAAAACTCTAAATAACTTCTGCAAAACAATTTTACTGCTGCTGTAATTCTTAAACACATGGTTTGGTCAGTAGGTGCAAGGATTCCATGTGAGAAAATGGACATAAAAAGATAATTTTTGCCACAATTCATGCAGTCACTTTTTAGCTAAAAGCAAAATTTCAGGAAATGTTTTGCATATTGCTGAATTCTATCTCCCTCAGGGTTTGAAGCGGCATTATACAAATATTTTTTCATCAAAAAGATTCCGTTCACTACTGGAATTATGAAATATTCGTTAAAAAACTCTTAGGTTGACCCTAACCTGTTAAAACACTAAATATCACTTCTTGTGGTCGGCCACTTCCATGCCTTCCACTGCAAAA
This sequence comes from Hanleya hanleyi, assembly GCA_036873755.1. NCBI lineage: Eukaryota > Metazoa > Mollusca > Polyplacophora > Lepidopleurida > Hanleyidae > Hanleya > Hanleya hanleyi. Next base: position 20,333 of record JAVTVY010006838.1, read on the forward strand.
CTTGGTGACATCCCTGCCTCATACAAATCATTTCTAATCATGTTTATGTACATTGAAGCATGTTTATGTAGATTGAAGCAATAGCCCTGAAATCTGATGAAGTTTTATCACTTTTTAAGCCCAGGATGCATTGTGTGTCATCAAATCGTGAAATCTGACCTCGACAAATTAAGCTCGATTTAATCGTCAATGCAGGATCAGTGGATTAGTATGGCTTGGTGTCAAATCCTGTACGTAAACATACACCAATTTAAGGCCCCATAATGTTCTCCTTTTGGCTGTGCTGGTCCACTGATGCTACATGTACATTGGCAATTGAATTGATGTTAGGCGATTTCAAATATCACAACCATGATAATTTAACAGAATTGACAATTAGTGGACATAATAAATGCATCATGGGACTTAAAATGTTGTCCTTGGTTAATGTCCTTCACCACAGCTGATAACTTCTCAGTGTTGTTGATAAATGTAGCTGATAACTTGCCTGGGTGATTTATTTTATAACTTCTGAAAATCAGTTCCCTGACTGACAATAGAGGGATTTCAGGCATTTTACACAAACGTGAATTTCTCGTTGGTGAAATCCTGTTCACAGCTGAGTGCAACATTACAGCCATAGTAGTAGAGAATGGGTCTTTTCTGTAAATGGTATCTGTCATATGGGTACCACAGCAGAGAACAACACATGCTACCAATGGTCCGCCGTAGTATGGTACCACCATAATTACGGAGAAACCTTCATCATAGTTCCAGTACCACTGCTTTTCATCAGACACATTGCGAATCCAGACAACTTCAGCAATTTTATCTGGTGGGAATTTGCAGATATCCAAATCTTGTGAAAGCTCAGAGGTGGCCGAGTGGTTTAGAACGCTTACAATTACTGCTGGTGATTTGGTGCCAAACTCACAGGGCACAGGTCCGAGTCTCTCACAGGACTGACCCACCATCACAAGTGTTTGTGCTTTACCAAGAGATTGTCATCCTAAAAATAGTTGGATAAAAATGTTACCTACTTTCCAAATGGCATTAGTGTAAATCCAAATCCGAGACTGTTAAAACTTGAGCAGAATGCAGTAGATTCCCCGAGGTTCATTTTGCCAAAGTATTTACAGAAATCAGATTCCTGTGGGGAAGTTAGCCCTGCCACTCTGCTTGACACTTTATGTTGTCTCCAACAGGAAACTGCCAATTGGTGCATGGGCACAACATAATAGATATATTAATTCAGTCAATTGCTATTTCACTGAGCATTTATTTTAACATTTTTTTTTACATGTACAGCATACAATTTTAATAGAAAACAGCAAATTATAATGAATATATACATGTAAATATTATGATTCTACAAACTGTTTTGAGAGGCTTTTAATGTACCAAATTACATAGTAATTACCGGAGCAGGGTATCACATAACACGGTGTAAATGTATAACATCTACAGGGTTTCTCAGGAACAATGGCATAATTATGACAATGGCGATCAAAATTTAATAAGCATCAAATCTGACAGTTTGTGTGGAATTCTTCAATCATACTCAAATATGAAATGGATAGTCTTAAACATAGTTCATTCATGTCTACTAAATATAGATACATGACATACCTAAATGACTAAACGTATTAAATAAGAAAATGTAAATAATAATCAGACACTTCTATCCCCCCCCCCCCAATTTTCTTCTGAATATGATACAGGGGTACTCAAATGCCCCTTTAGTGAAAAGCCAAAGGAACCAGAATGATCTATATTTAATCTGCAACCTATCAAAGCTGCTGCACTGAGTAAAACAGCTGCTTGTCGATTTAGACTCTGTTAGCTAGGTCTATTGGACCTTGAAGTTGAAGGAAAACTTGTGCAACAGTAGTGCCGTTTCCAGGGTGACTTAATAAACCAGTCTGTCCCAGGTACTCCGATGAAGAAAACAATCATCCAGTCTTTCAGCTACTAAATACATCAGTCACCTTTTTGGGCTATAATTTATATTCCAGCATATTCAATTAAACTGAATGGTTTTTTTTATATGTTCAAATGTCATATTCACAGAGTTTTTGGGATGAACATAAAGATCAGGGAAGAAAGATTACTGGTACCCACATCCAAATCGGCTAACATGAATGAGTGCTAGGTCCCCTTATCTGACATATATGCCAATGTTATGGTGATGAAATACGGCTCGAAGTTATTCAGCTTAGCTGGAAATATTAGACCAATGGTACCGGTACTGAGGAAATGTGGCGCAGGAGGTATATTATCTTATCAAATTTATAATTCTGACTAGAGATATATATTAACCTCTATATGACTATATGTATAACAAACTTTAAACAAAGGATACCTAGCTTCTACACGAGTCTGAATAAAACAGTTTATCTATTACAAAATGTTCCTATTTATTCATAAGTGTCAATGCATTAACATCCACCGATTTATGCCGAGTGACACCTCCACTACCTATCATGACTATTTATGTGCCAGCTGCTGAAACTACAACCAGTTCATCATAAATGTCACAGCTCATCAACCTGCAACCCGTTAATTCATCAGCTGCACAACTAATCAACCTACAGCCTGGTAGTCGTAAGTGTCACAGCTAATCAACCTACAGCCTGGCAGTCTTGTCACAGCTAATTCACTTACAGCCTGGTAGTCATAAGTGTCACAGCTAATCAACCTACCGTCTGGTAGTCGTAAGTGTCACAACTAATCAACTTACAGCCTGGTAGTCTTGTCACAGTTAATTCACTTACAAGCCTGGTAGTCATAAATGTCACAGCTAATCAACCTACAGTCGTGTAGTCGTAAGTGTCACAGCTAATCAACTTACAGCCTGGTAGTCGTAAGTGTCACAGCTGATTAACCTACAGACTGGTAGTCATAAGTGTCAGCTAATCCACTTACAGCCTGGTAGTCGTAAGTGTCGCAGCTAATCAACCTACAGCCTGGTTAAGGCCCATTCTCATGGTGCAATTTGTAGTAACAACTCGGTTGCATCATAAGAACACTCTTACGATTTCAGTCGCATGCTAAAAGTCGTATGAAATAGGACAGGTCCAATTTCATGTGATTAGTTGCATGCTACAAATCGGGGGGATTCCCGTGAGAATGGGCCTTAAGTCATACATGTAAGTGTCACAGCTAATCAACCAAGAGCCTGGTAAGTCATAAATGTCACGTGTCACAGCTAATCAATCTAGAGCCTTTCAAGTCATAAGTGTCCCAGCTATTCAACCTACAGCTTGGCAAGTCATAAGTGTCATAGCTAATCAACCTACAGCCTGGTAAGTCATAAGTGTCACAGCTAATCAACCTATAGCCTGGAAAGTCATCAGTGTCACAGCTAATCAACCTGCAACCTGGTCATTATTAGTGTCACACTTCCTCGACATATAACCGGATAGGGACAAGTGCCATGGTGACAGCTTATCAACCTACAAGCAATTATTAATATGGTTGATAGCTCACTAATCAGTTCACCTGAACCCATGATGACCAGTAATACATGTCACAGCTGCTCAACCATTTGGTCATAATCTCCACTCATAGATAATGTTGGAGGTGGCTTCCTATGTTTTTCCTTGTAGCATGTTCTGGGATTCTACATGCAATCTCCCTCATTATTGTCAGGAATCATGTGGCTTTCATTATGTAGCAGTACTGGATGGATGTATATATGCATTGTCAGAAAGCTCAACTGTTGGCTGTACTGACTGTTCCTGTGATATTATAAACAAATGAAAATCTTAGGATACGAAATATTGACGAATAATTGGACAGCTTATCAACGCCATGGATGTACATGTAGGTATGTCCTTATCGAAGGTCCAGCTATGAGAGTTGTTATCTCTAATTTGCATATTGTTCGCTGATTTTCCTGAACTCACTGTTCGTTTGATGGAATAACCTGCGCTTTAATAATTAAAATATCATTACGTGTGTATGTAGAACTGTCTAAGACATGAAGTGGAACAAACTCCATGTAACCGAATCCCTTATGGTTCCGGTGTGTTGATGGTTTCTGGAACGCTGCCAGGTTGGGTTTAGCGACCAGGCTCTCCACGATATGACGACGTACCTCGCAGATGGGATTCTGGTCAATCACACTCAAAATTATTTTTCCGGCAAAAGGCCAGTTTAGGATTTCATCGAACTCTCCCTGCATGAAATGAACGAAGATGGACATGTGCGTTCCACGGGCGGCATCGACCCCATTAAGGTTCACGCGCACACACAATTTATAACCGTACATGCTAGAGTAAAATGCCGGGCTATGGAGAACGGTTGTTTCTCCTTGCTCAGCTTCCCGCCGGAGACCAGAGAAATTTTTAACCTTCCACAGAAACGTTCCATTGCATGTCCTACCCTCCAAGTCAGCGTAAGTAGATAGTTTCTCCTCCAAATAACGGACTTTGTGTTTCAAATCTCGGTTTGAATGTTCGAGCATGTGAGTCTTGTTCTGCAGCTCAACAATGTGTTGGTCATGCTGAGCGAGGCTCTCATTCTGAATGGCATTCTGATTCTTCAAGGAGCTAAATTCCGGGGAGGTAACAAACGGCCTACCCATTTCATCCTTTTTGGTAGCATCTTGACCAGATGTATAATGAAGGTTGTTCTCTCTCTCCCCCGATGTGGCGACAAACTGGGCTGGTATCTCCGCCACTTGAGCCCCAGCAGACATACTGCGCATTAGAGTGAAATGTTCTGATCCCATCTGAACTGGTGCCGTCGCAGATGACCCCACAATCGGCCATGACCCCGCTGTAGACGTGAATGGGAGAGCATGTGCACCTAGAGTGGGAAAGGATGTAGTAGCTATTCCACTCGTTCCCTCAATACTATAGTTCTGCATGAGATGACTGAGGTTTGATACCCCCATGGACAGGTCCCCTCGGTTAGAGGGTAGGGGCAGAGAGGCAGACTGTTGGCTGAAGTTATCAGAGGCTAGACTCGCGGGCGAGATTCCCTGTAGCACACAGTAACGACAAAATGCTGAGCTGAGGAGACGCAGATGTAATGCAGCAGACTCCTGCTGATGGACGGCTTGCTGAGAGCGCTCCATCTAAAAATAATGTTACAAATAACAGGTTAGGGTGATTGAATCCTCTCATCATCCATCCAATTTTGTGAACACAATGAACACAAATAGTACTTTAATCACCCTCTAGAATCATTCAATTGGAGGGGGGAGGGGGGATTTGGCTTAATGTCACACTCAAGGTTGTTTCACTCATATGGTGTCGGTCAGTTTCGTTGGTGGAGGAAGCCGGAGTACCAGGAGAGAACCATTAATTTGGAGAAGAAATAATGGATTATTTACCCAGTTTTGGAATATTTTGTCGACTTTTTGTTCCAATAAATTATTACAGAATTCGCATTTACAAGAGTGCAATTCTGGTCCATCACCAAATTCTTGTGTGGTGTACATGAAGAAAGGCAGGAATGCCTAGCCAGGATCTTCAGGTATATTGTAATATTAATGGACCTAGTTTTAGTGGGTATTGGGAAATATGCAGGTCAAGGCCAAACACTGATATGGTGTACCTTGGGAGACTAGGCTAGCTATATACTGAATCTTTCATGTAGTAAACTCTCATTATAGCAACAGAAACTTCCTTATAACAACAAAGTTTACACAAACATATATACCTAAATACACTTATTCTCTGTTTCTTATAACAGTAAATTCTGTATAACGACAAATTCAAACAGGGAAAAATGTGGCTGTTTTAAAGAGGGTTGACTGTATATTCATTGACAGTCAACATCATCCCGGACAGTCAACTGAATCCCTTGAATGATCAACTGAATCCTTGAAATGGTCAACTCAATCTCTGATAATCAACCTAATCTCTGACATGGTCAACTGAATCTCTGACATGGTCAACTGGATCCCTGGCATGGTCAACTGGATCCCTGATAATCAACCTAATCTCTGACAAGGTCAACTGGATCCATAACATGGTCAACTGGATCCCTGGCATGGTCAACTGGATCCCTGATAATCAACCTAATCTCTGACAAGGTCAACTGGATCCATAACATGGTCAACTGTATCCCTGGCATGGTCAACTGGATCCCTGATAATCAACCTAATCTCTGACATAGTCAACTGTATCCCTGGCATGGTCAACTGGATGCCTGATAATCAACCTAATCTCTGACAAGGTCAACTGGATCCTTGACATGGTCAACTGAATCCCATACACCAAACAGCAACTTGCCCAAATGCTGTATACGGAAGATTCCATCACAAATCATGTTACATATATCTTGAATGAATAAAATGGTGGTGTCTTTTTGTCGATCTATAATCATATTTACCTCAATGGGACACCCCCATATATGGAAAGTACACTTGACTACTGCCTTGGGACAATCCATGCCCACATGACGCTTCAGCTGAAAAAATCAGGCAAAGTTCATATTTCATATTTGTTATACATATTGATACTTTAGCTTGTACCATATGAGTTACAAAAGTATTGGTGATGTGCCAAATTTGTGTACCTTTGCATTTTGTTATGCTGTCAGTATCTCTATCAATTAAAACCAGGAGGGTGAGACACTCAAAACCCCTCGACTGCCCCTAAGTAAACCGAGAAACATGCTGGGAATATGCAACATATTATGGTTATATTTACTAATCAACCAGAACTGTCCTTTTTAGACCATATCATTAATTCAGCAGATATAACAGCAAGTTTATATTCGAGCATATACCACAAAATCAGAGATTATTACACCCAAAAAGGGGCATAACTCCATAAAATAAGGGTCGAAGAGACAAATTTTTTGTAGACTTCTAAAATACAACTAGATAAATGAGTCTCCAAAATGTAGTAGCAGTACCAAACACAGTTCTACAGATATAACTGGTTACACTCGAGCATATATCGCAAAATCAGAAATTAATACATCCAAAACGGGGCATAACTCTGTAAAGTAAAGGCAGAGAGGAGTCATTTTCGATAGGCATCTGACCTATAACTAGATAAATAAGTGTTCAACATCTGGTCACGGATGAACATGACGACGGCAACGTTCCAAAATTGGTCAAGTGGCAAAAACTGTGATCAGTTTGATTTCTGTCAATTTCAATTTTCGTTCAAAAGTTTTAGTCCCTGTTCCAGATTTTGTATGAACATACTTGTTCCCGCATGAGTTCCAGATTGCAGAATTGACATGACATCATTATGTTAGGGCATTCTTCCTTCTGGTGATGCTGTCAAATAGAAAATAGAATCTGTCTTGTATAAATCATGCATATATACTGATGACAGCATACAAAAAAAAAAAAAAAATACGAAGCTGCGCATCTGAAAACCCCTCGGCTGGACGCCAGCCATTCATAATGTATTCAATTTGAATCAAGACTTCAGGAACACCAAGCAGTCAAGTTACAAATATACAGATTATGGAAATTTTGCAATTAGGAATGGCCTCCAAGGTTTCCATCCAATCAGAGAAACCGGTATTCATTACATAAGTTTCTTGATGCATCGATGATGTATACCAAATTTTACATCGAGCATTTGAAAGTTATCAGAGATAGAGATCATTAATGATTTCGCATATATTAAAGATGGCCGCCCATCCTTCCCACCACTCAGAGGAACTGATGTGGTTATTCATTGCAAGTCTCCTGATACATCGATGCTGGATACCAAGTTTCATATAGAACACAGAAATGGTATCAAAGATATACATCACTAACGATTTTGCATAAATTAAAGATGGCCACCAAGGTTTCCGCCCAATCAGAAACACCAGAACTGTCATTTATGGTCTATTGATGCATCGATGATGTGTACCAAATTTTATATGGAGAACTTGAACGGTTTCAGAGATAGAGATCATTAAAGTGAACGTAAAGGCTGAGGCAACATGCACTCTGTGGGAAAGAGCTACATTGAAATACTGAAATAGCAGCAACAAATATTTTTGGGGATTTTTTTGCACCGAGTACGAACGAAATTATCTCCGTTGTATTATTGTTCCCCGGCTGCCGCCATGCTGGCTATCTCACTCAGAGCAGTGACGTTGTATCACCTTGGAGCTCTTTATTCGTGGAGTTAGAAAGCGCAGAAAGCATGTAAACATAGCGACGCACGAGGAGGCTAGCCTGACTTCAAGTTCTGACGAAGAGACATATGAGGGTTTACAGGGTTACCAGTTTGAACCAAAACGCTCCGATGTCGACGAAAGTAGTGAGTAGTTCATCGAACGTTTCAGGTCAGTAAACACTTGCTGGAGACACGCAACACAATCAAAACACGCTTGAAACAGCCGAGCTCTCCACCACCGCAATTACAATTCGTGCTACAGCGATACCAAAACAAAGTGATACTACGTCACAGGAAAATATCACGTGCTCCGTACAAGCGTTTTCATTGGCGCAAGGCTAATCAATAAACTGATATGGCCGACTCCAGTCGCTCGTTGCATCAGTCAATAATTCCCGTGTTTGGAATTTTTTTTTTTGGAAGGGAAAAAATCACAAAAAATATTTGTTGCTGCCAAATGATACTTTTAATATAGTTCTTCCACACAGTGCGTGTGTTGTCGCAGCCTTTACGTTCACTTTAATGATTTCGCATAAATTAAAGATGGCCGCCCATCCTTCTCGCCACTCAGAGGAACTGATGTGGTTATACATTGCAGGTCGCTTGATACATCGATGCTGTATACCAAGTTTCGTATAGACCACTTGAATGGTATCAGAGATATATATCATTAAAGATTTTGCATAAATTAAAGATGGCCGCCAAGGTTTCCACCGAATCAGGGAAACTGGTTTGGTCATTCCTTTGAAGTTTCTTGATGCATCGATGATCTATACCAAGTTTCACACTGAACAGTCAAATGGTACCTGAGATACACAAGATTAATGGTTTCGCATAAATTAAATATGGTCGCCAAAGTTTCCAACCAATCGGGTCCAGATTCAATAGGGTTCTGGGTCACGCGCATATGGATGTGCACTGCAAGTTTGGTGTACCTAGGGTAAGTCGTTCTAAAGATATCTTGGTAACGAGAAAGCTGTGATGGTTTCGCATAAATTAAACATGGCCGCCAAAGTTTCCAACCAATCACGTCCAGATTCAATAGGGTTCTGGGTCACGTGTATATGGATGTGCACTGCAAGTTTGGTGTGCCCAGGGTAAGTCGTTCTAAAGATATCTTGGTAACGAGAAAGGTGTGACGGACAGACGTACAGACGGACAGACGGACGGACGTACATGACGACGACAATACCCTTCGGCCAAATTTTGGCCGAGGGGTAAAATAACATTTAAGGAAATATTGTGATAACAGCATTGAATCAACTTCTGTAGGGTAATTTTATCTTCAAATATAAGTCGAGATGCTACTGGTTAATGTTGTATTGTGATAAAATCAATGGTGGAATGAAAAACTTAAATTGACCTCAAACTTTGACCTTAGAAAATAGTTCAAGGTCAGTAATTTCAATGTGTTTGGGATCAATAAGCAGAACTGCATCTGTAGAGTAAATCTAGAATAGCTAGCTTTAAAGCCTCAACAGATATTGCTATAACAGCATATGTGAACCTGGAAAATAGGTCAAGGTCAATCATCTTCAATTAATTCTAGTGATTGAGAATGTGCTTCAGGTACATTTGTAAGGATAGTGCTAATCCTTCAATAGATGAACTAACAGCATTGAATGAACAGTTAACATGTATATTATTTGACCTTGAGGAAATTGGTCAAGGTCATCAGCCAACTTGAATGAATATCTGGTCAATAACACGATGCATCTGTGGTATAAATTTAGGAGAGGTAGTTTTAATCCTTATATCATGCTAAAAGTACCAAATTTTACCAAGAAAACCAAGGTCAAGGTCAATCATCTTCAAAACGCTTCTGGTCCATTGCCAGGTGCAACTGTTGTATGAATTTGTAAAGTCTGGCTTAGTCTTTCAACAGATATTGTGCTCGCATCGAATAGACACTGTCAATGATGTCAATACCCCTTCGGCCAAAACTGACAGAGGGCCAGGAGATAATGATATCAACCTGAGGATGTTCTTCCCGATAGACATGCAGGGAATTTTCTCTCAGCCCAATATTAGATTTGATATGGCAAATGTCTTTAAACCATGAACTCATTTCAAAATATCCTGTCGTGTCATGTAGAGAAATTTACCAATGGTCTCTCACAGTCCCATTCTACGTTATTTTATCACATTTTATTCCAAAATCAGCAACATTTCTTATAGAACTAAGTATTCTTGTGAGATATTGTGTTGTCTCTGCTTTCTGTCAGTTGCAAATCACGAAAATGGTGAAGAAATTAGCATGTTTTAGCGATGCTTCCCAGTGTTACTTCTGAGTTCCCAGCCGCCATTATATATCATAAGATATATTGTTGTGTAGCTAATTCTCCGTAGATTCAGGATTTGGCAGTGAGATCACCAGAGGACAGGTATAGAATGAGCTACAGCTGTTATAAACCCATATACTTCCAAAACGAAGAATGACTGCTGGTAATTAATATTCATAAGGTGGAGTGAAACAGTACCATTGATCAGCCGCGAGAGAATGACCTCGGAAGAGGCTGGCATTATTGCCAATTGAAGGAGGAATTGTGGACAAATGTTTACGGCGGAGATAAACAGGTCCCGAGAAAATGTGTAAAATAAACTCAGATGTGTAGATTTCAAGAGTTAGTCATCAATGTTAGATACGCTGATTGTTAAAACTCGCGTAAAGAGAAATATTCAAAAATTTGGAAGTGGATTTTAACATTTTGAATCATTGATAACTGGACTATTTTTTACCTGAAGCTGCTGGAATTTTCATAAAAGCAAGCATAACGGTCCATTCTAGGAATAGTAACATAATCTGGTCCATGTTTATCATATTTATGCCAGTTCCTTGTAGTTAAAAGCCCCGTCCCATGTTAAAGAGATAGAGAAGAGCATCAATGAATGAACCGCTTTGTGTATGCACCTGCCAGTGCTATCGGCACAGTTCTCAATTGAAGGATTAACTTGAATTGTATGCAAGTCTGGGATAATTCCATCAGACAAAAATATTACGGCATTTACAGTATAGCTCAACCTATATTCAGAAGACGGACGTACCTCAAAGACACCCGCTAATACTTGCTCATGGCAATGCTCACATTCAACACTCCGACGCGGACATGATTGGCGAATATGATCCTCGATGTCCTTCCGAAACAATATATCTGAACAGTCAAGAGGACAAGGTTGATATGCCATAGGACAATTGTTCTGGTGTTCCTAGGGAGAAATAAACAAATTATCTGTACAGTCAAAACAAGTTTATTATGCTATAGGTTGAACACGATGTTAAACCTTCATTCTTTCTCTCTCTCTCTATTATGCCAAAGAACAGTGCAGGCTTAAAATCACATCAGGCTGATTTGATAGGCCTGGTATTGGTTAATAAAGGGGCTGAGTTGCTCACAGCAGGATTGATTTCAATTGAACAGCATTATCAGCTCATCAGGCTGATAAGTGTAGTCCTCGTGAAAAGCACTCACAGCGCTGCTCATTTGTGGGGTTTTCATCTGGGATGCAGTCACGCAAACATGACCTAAATCAGCTTTGAACATGAAAAGCACACCAAAGCTACTTCCGAAGTAGGAGATTTCTCTCCCAGAGTTTCAATTCAAAATATTACCTATTTGTTTGGAAAAGCTTTAAAAACCTCTAAAAAAATGGCAATAATACCAAGCTGAACCCAAAATATCCGCATCAGGTTTTCATCTGGGATGCAGTCATGCAAACATGACCTAAATCAGCTTTGAACATGACAAGCACATCAAAGCTGCTTTGCGAGTAGCAGATTTCTCTGCCAGAGTTTCAATTCAAAATATTACCCATTCGTTTAAAAAAGCTATCCAAAGTGCATGACTATCCAATGTGCATGACTATCCATAAAAAAACCTTGCCCATCCATATACAAGGCTTTAAAGATTACAAGTGTAGTCGATATTTCAATTAAATTTAAATTAAAACCTGAAAGTATGATGCCGATTAAATGTCATCCAAGTTCCCTTATCTGGTGACAGCTATAGAATTTCAACAGACCGGTCATGCCTCAACACAATCACCTCACAAATTTAGTACAAACTTGAAGGCGGGAATGAAAAATCCATACTTCCTGATTCGTCATCTACCCTGCATGTTAAATGTGCATCCGTCACTCTGAGACATTATACATACATTACTGTCTACAACTCTTTTTCTGAGTTGAAATGCACTGATTGGAGTGCAAAGGTAACGACTGGCAATATGTTCTACAAAGTTCTGCCATCTAAGTGTTCATTGGCAGACATGTTTATGAACCATTCCGGATATGGTTTAACTAATAACAGTAAATGTCCGGGCCACACCTGCTCCTCAGAACCCTTCAAATGACCTGATGCAGTTTGGTGAGGATAAGTTCTGTTTGGGGTGCAGTTCAAGTGCCAAAATGATATACATGTATTATACATGAAAGTAATTGTTCAGTTAACATAGAAAACACTATCTTGTATGCTCAGAGTAATTATCGAGCACTGGGTCTTCCTGTTTATGCTCAGAGTAATTATGGAGCACTGGGTCTTCCTGTTTTTGAATAATCCTCTATTTTCGGTAAAACAGCCCATTTTCTCTCTCTGTGAACATATTAAGCCAGTACACAACCTGTTGATGTTGAAAAACACCACACAAGTCAAACTGCTCCCTCTTCCTAACACATTGCTTTGCTGTCTTCAGTTTGAAAGCAAAAGTTGCACAATTATATTTAATATAAATAGGAAAATCATAATTTGAAGTTTAGATTAAAATTCTGTTTATTTCAAATTAGAAAATTTAAATGTATATTAAAACAGAAATTTGAAAATTGAACATGTAAACTGAAATTTGAACACTATGATGGATGATATTCATGCTAGCCTGAACATTTTAGTATGATGGATGGTATTCAGGCTAGCATGAACACTTTAGTATGATGAATGGTATTCAGACTAGCCTGAACACTTTAGTACGATGGATGGTATTCAGACTAGCCTGGATACTTTAGTACGATGGATGGTATTCAGACTAGCCTGAACACTTTAGTACGATGGATGGTATTCAGACTAGCCTGGATACTTTAGTATGATGGATGGTATTCAGACTAGCCTGAAGACTTTAGTACGATGGATGGTATTCAGGCTCGCATGAACACTTTAGTATGATGGATGGTATTCAGACTAGCCTGGATACTTTAGTACGATGGATGGTATTCAGGCTAGCATGAACACTTTAGTATGATGAATGGTATTCAGGCTAGCATGAACACTTTAGTATGATGAATGGTATTCAGACTAGCCTGAACACTTTAGTATGATGAATGGTATTCAGACTAGCCTGAACACTTTAGTATGATGAATGGTATTCAGGCTAGCATGAACACTTTACTATGATGAATGGTATTCAGGCTAGCATGAACACTTTAGTATGATGAATGGTATTCAGACTAGCCTGAACACTTTAGTATGATGAATGGTATTCAGACTAGCCTGAACATTTTAGTATGATGAATGGTATTCAGGCTAGCATGAACACTTTACTATGATGAATGGTATTCAGACTAGCCTGAACACTTTAGTATGATGAATGGTATTCAGACTACCCTGAACACTTTAGTACGATGAATGGTATTCAGACTAGCCTGAACACTTTGGTATGATGAATGGTATTCAGACTAGCCTGAACACTTTAGTATGATGGATGGTATTCAAGCTGAACACTTTAGTATGATGACTGGTATTCAGACTAGCCTGGACACTTTAGTACGATGGATGGTATTCAGATTAGCCTGAACACTTTAGTATGATGGATGGTATTCAGACTAGCCTGAACACTTTAGTATGATGAATGGTATTCAGACTAGCCTGGACACTTTAGTATGATGGATGGTAATCAGACTAGCCTGAACACTTTAGTACGATGGATGGTATTCAGACTAGTCTGAACACTTTAGTATGATGAATGGTATTCAGACTAGCCTGTACACTTTAGTATGATGGATGGTATTCATGCTAGCCTGAACACTTTAGTATGATGAATGATATTCAAGCTAGCCTGAACACTTTAGTATGATGGATGGTATTCAGACTAGCCTGAACACTTTAGTACGATGAATGGTATTCAGACTAGCCTGAACACTTTAGTATGATGGATGGTATTCAGACTAGCCTGAACACTTTAGTATGATGGATGGTATTAAGACTAGCCTGGACACTTTAGTACAATGGATGGTATTCAGACTAGCCTGAACACTTTAGTATGATGGATGGTATTCATGCTAGCATGAACACTTTAGTATGATGAATGGTATTCAAGCTAGCCTGAACAGTATGATGGATGGTATTCAGACTAGCCTGAACACTTTAGTACGATGAATGGTATTCAGACTAGCCTGAACACTTTAGTATGATGGATGGTATTCAGACTAGCCTGAACACTTTAGTATGATGGATGGTATTAAGACTAGCCTGGACACTTTAGTACAATGGATGGTATTCAGACTAGCCTGAACACTTTAGTATGATGGATGGTATTCATGCTAGCATGAACACTTTAGTATGATGAATGGTATTCAAGCTAGCCTGAACAGTATGATGGATGGTATTCAGACTAGCCTGAACACTTTAGTACGATGAATGGTATTCAGACTAGCCTGAACACTTTAGTATGATGGATGGTATTCAGACTAGCCTGAACACTTTAGTATGATGGATGGTATTAAGACTAGCCTGGACACTTTAGTACAATGGATGGTATTCAGACTAGCCTGAACACTTTAGTATGATGGATGGTATTCATGCTAGCATGAACACTTTAGTATGATGAATGGTATTCAAGCTAGCCTGAACAGTATGATGGATGGTATTCAGACTAGCCTGAACACTTTAGTACGATGAATGGTATTCAGACTAGCCTGAACACTTTAGTATGATGGATGGTATTCAGACTAGCCTGAACACTTTAGTATGATGGATGGTATTAAGACTAGCCTGGACACTTTAGTACAATGGATGGTATTCAGACTAGCCTGAACACTTTAGTATGATGGATGGTATTCAGACTATACAGACGCTCTGGTACGATGGATGAAGGTACATTCCGGAGCTGGCTGAAGACACTCTAGTATGATGAATGGTATTCAGACTATCCTGAACACTTTAAGTATGATGGATGGTATTCAGACTGGCCTGAACACTTTAGTACATGATGGATGAAAGGCATTCTCTGAGACCTGGCTGAGCTTTGCTTTGTGCGATGGATGGTATTCCGAACCAGCCTGAACACTTTTAGTATGATGAATGGTATTCAGACTAGCCTGAACCCTTTAGTACGATGAATGGTATTCAGACTAGCCTGAACACTTTAGTATGACGGATGGTATTCAG
This sequence comes from Hanleya hanleyi, assembly GCA_036873755.1. Taxonomy (NCBI): domain Eukaryota; kingdom Metazoa; phylum Mollusca; class Polyplacophora; order Lepidopleurida; family Hanleyidae; genus Hanleya; species Hanleya hanleyi. The sequence goes on from JAVTVY010006838.1 coordinate 35,772, forward strand.
ACTAGCCTGAACACTTTAGTACGATGGATGGTATTCAGACTAGCCTGAACACTTTAGTATGATGGATGGTATTCAGAGTAGCCTGAACACTTTAGTATGATGGAGAGATGGTATTCAAGCTGAACACTTTAGTACGATAGTACGATGGATGGTATTCAGACTAGCCTGAACACTTTAGTATGATGGATGGTATTCAGACTAGCCTGAACAATTTAGTACGATGGATGGTATTCAGACTAGCCTGAACACTTTAGTATGATGGATGGTATTCAGACTAGCCTGAACACTTTAGTACGATGGATGGTATTCAGACTAGCCTGAACACTTTAGTATGATGGATGGTATTCAGACTAGCCTGAACACTTTAGTACGATGGATGGTATTCAAACTAGAACACTTTAGTATGATGGATGGTATTCAGACTAGCCTGAACACTTTAGTACGATGGATGGTATTCAGACTAGACTAAACACTTTAGTACGATGGATGGTATTCAGACTAGCCTGAACACTTTAGTACAATGGATGGTATTCAGACTAGCCTGAACACTTTAGTATGATGTATGGTATTCAGACTAGCCTGGATACTTTAGTATGATGGATGGTATTCAGACTAGCCTGAACACTTTAGTACGATGGATGGTATTCAGACTAGCCTGGACACTTTAGTATGATGGATGGTATTCAGACTAGCCTGAACACTTTAGTACGATGAATGGTATTCAGACTAGCCTGAACACTTTAGTACGATGAATGGTATTCAGACTAGCCTGAACACTTTAGTATGACGGATGGTATTCAGACTAGCCTGAACACTTTAGTACGATGGATGGTATTCAGACTAGCCTGAACACTTTAGTATGATGGATGGTATTCAGACTAGCCTGAACACTTTAGTACGATGGATGGTATTCAGACTAGCCTGAACACTTTAGTATGATGGATGGTATTCAGACTAGCCTGGACACTTTCTTAACACTGTCACAAGTATTTGATATGATCTAAATTGTTCAAAAATCCCCAAAAGGGCTATGATTTTTTTTAAATCAAAGATAGGAAATACAGGCCTTCAAGCTGCTCACAGTGATAACATAGGAGAAAGTATAGGAGGACATTTGCAAAAATATAGAAGAAAAATAGGATGAAAATATAGGAAATATAGGATTGTAAGATGGGTCACTACTACATTGTAGGTTTCAAACTTGGTAATTTACTGACCAATCAAATTATTCCCACTGAATGTTGTCATAGTGGTGGTGATTAAGGAGACGTATCTGCTGCTTTGTTCAACAAAGAGAGATCTAAATGTTTTTCGTATTTGCCGAGCACAGCGAGGCGCACAGATTGTTCAGGAATTAATAGGTTTCCTAGACGCCAGTTAGATTCATTTAAGTGCAGTGATGAAACTTTTCACGAGAAATAGTCAAAATATAGGAAATATAGAAGCTACTGGCCTAAATACATGTAAAGGAGAATATAGGTACATGTAATATGGAAGTCGCTTGACAGCCTGAAAATAAAATCATTTATGTCCATTTTCACCTGAAACTTGAACCACTGACCTCCAGCCTGCCCAGTACGATGATGGCATCACAGCCATGCTCGAAATTGGGACATTTCACATTGAGGCCCAGAATTTCTCTCTTGGCAAAATTGTCCGGGTACAACTGAGCATTGGTGATAGGTTCATTATCAGCTGGGCACCGTCTACATGTGGGCTCGGATTCTCTGCATTTAAAGAAAATGACAAAAGAACAGGTCAACAATATGCTAAGTTTTCAAAAGTGATTAGCACATGTGTACAATCCAAGACGACAGTGATGTCCTTGCAGGCCTCTCACTACATGCACTAGGGCTGACCAAAAAAGTAGGATCTTTTCAAAAAAAAAAAAAAAGTAGGACAAACTGTTGTGAAAACTAGAGGTTCCACTTTGACCCTTGGGTTGCCGCTCCGGCATGAAGCCTATGCTTGTTGATTTTTTTAAGCAAAAACATATTGTCTCCCCCAACATCCCACCTTGCCTTGAGTGGGCACATTATTTAAGGGAAAGTGCTATACAATGAATGTAGCAATTAGTGTCCTAAACAAAGCTGCGCATCTAAAAATATGAATTGTGAGGCGATTTTCATTGTTGCAGTAGTCCAGTGAGTCAGGATTTATATAGCAATGAGTGACTTGCCGACACATACAGCGTCCAACCAATGTGAAATACATGTAATTGTTAAACATCAATTATTTCAAATCTGATCACAATATAGGTAAGGCATGTAAGGTGCAAAACATACAAGAAGCACACCTACATGTATAATATACATGCTGTACTGTATAGAAGTTTCATACATCTGCCTTCAGTGGTTTCCAAGATATGGAGTGAACAAAAATTGGACAGACAGACAGACAAGCACATTTTGCATAGACCCACACAAGCACTAGCTCACACCAAAACCTAATTAGATCACAAGGCCATTTCAATGAAGTTTGGTGAAATTTCATCCAGTAGTTCTCCACATATCTTGTAGACAAGAGTAGTCCTTTACATACATGTAACAAAGATGGACATCAGAAACAGATGGATGCATGCGCGCTCACCAAAACATAATCAGATGCAGAGGCCATTCCAATAAAGATTTCATCCAAGTCTGGTAAAGTTCCGTCCAGTAATTCTCCAGATATCTTACAGACCAGGCTTGTCTATACATGTAGAAGTAGATGGACAGGTGGACGGACAACAAACCCGGTGGAACACATGCATGCAAACCGAAAACTAATCCGATGAGGAGCCTATTGCAATGAAGCTTCCATCCAAGTTTGGCGAAATTCTGTCAGGTAGTTCTCCAGATATCTTGCAAACAAGGCCTGTATATACATGTACAAATAGATGGACGGACGGACACAAACGCTCGCACACACACCAACACCTAATCAGATGATGGGGCTATCCCAATGAAGCTTCCAACCAAGTTTGGTGAAATTACATCTAATAGTTCTCCAGATATCTTGCAGACAAGGTCTGTATATATATACATGTATAATTAGATGGATGGACGGACGGACAATGGACACTGATGAATGCACACACACACACCAAAACCTAATCAAACGAGGGGCTATCCCAATAAACCTTCCATCCAAGTTTGGTGAAATTCCGTCCAGTAGTTCTCAAGATATCTTACAGACAAGGACTGTATATACATGTACAATTAGATTAGATTAGATTAGATTAGATTAGACGGACGGACGGATAATGGACATGGATGAATGCGTACAAACACCAAAACCTAATCAAATGAGGGGGCTTTCCCAATGAACCTTCAATCCATGTTTGGAAATTCCGCTCAGTAGTTCTTCAGATATCTTGCACACAGGGACTGTATAT
>JAVTVY010006839.1:0-37658 GCA_036873755.1 Hanleya hanleyi
GTTTTGGTGTATGTGCGTGCATTCATCCGTGTCCGGTGTCCGTCTGTCCATCCATCTACTTGTACATGTATGTACAGGCCTTGTCTACAAGATATCTTGAGAACTACTGGACGGAATCTCACTCCCCTTGGATAGAAGCTATAGTGGGATAGCCCCCTCATTTGATTAGGTTTTGGTGTGTGTGCGTGCATTCATCCATGTCCGGTGTCCGTCCGTCTACTTGTACATGTATATACAGGGCTTGTCTGCAAGATATCTGGAGAACTACTGGACAGAATTTCACCAAACTTGGATGGAAGCTTCATTGGGATAGCCCCCTCATTTGACTAGGTTTTGGTGTGTGTGCATGCGTTCGTCCGGTGTCTGTCCGTCCGTCCATCTGCTTGTACATGTATATACAGGCTTTGTCTGCAAGATATCTTGAGAACTATTGGATGGAATTTCACCAAACTTGGATGGAAGCTTCATTGGGATAGCCCCTGCATTTGATCAGGTTTTAGTGTATGTGTGCATGCATTCATCTGTGTCCGGTGTCCGTCCAACCGTTCATCTACTTGTGCATGTATATACAATGAAAATCGCTTCTTTGCAATTAATATTTTTAGATACGCAGCTTTGTTTAAGATACTTATTGCTACATTCATTTTATAGCACTTTCCCCTAAATTATGTGCCCATTCAAGGCAAGGTGGGAGGTTGGGGGAGACGTATGTTTTTGCTCAAAAAAACAACCAGCATAGGCTTCATGCCGGAGCGGCAACTCAAGGGTCAAAGCGGAACCTCTAGTTAATTTTGTATGATGTCTTGTTTTTTAAGCATTACACATTCAAGATTGCCAAGACACCAGTTAAATGTCCAATGCAATGGCGAATCACTGAATGTTGATTCCGAGTCGTTGTTGATAAACAACTTTCCTGGAAAGATAACATTTCCAGTGTTGCCAATAAAATGCCGTATCAAAAATGTGTTACCGCTTCAAACAATTACGGTATAGCGGGACTTCTCTGTCGTCGACTTTATGACAAAAGAGATGATTACATTTTCGACATCGTAAACTATCCCTTTCTGGACACTAATATTCCAGTGGGACTGCATATGGCGTATACATATCTCGCCTACTAGCATTTGCTAGATCCTGTGTTAAATGTGACGATTTTAATCAACGCCACAAAACATTGTCGCCGACACTTGTAAAACAGGGCTATACCACCAAGCGCCTCCACCCAAATTTGCTTGCTGATAGCAAAATACGATCGTACGTTCCGTAACTTGTGTCCAGGGGCCGTATGAACCCATGCACTTCAAGATCCTCATGGTTCTCATATGAAAAGTCACAATCAAAGCGTGGCTGAGATACATCATTCTCTAGATGACGACTTTACATCGAATATTACTCTCCAAAAAAAACTTGAGTGAACTGTTCCACTCAAGTTTGAATGAAATGTACCTGTTCACTCAAACTTGAGTTATTTTTCATTCAACTTGAGTTACTTTTCACTCAACTTGAGTTAAAACCATTCAAGTTCACTCAACTTGAGTGGGATGAATTTCCACTCTTATGCTTGAGTGAATGTCACTCAAGTTGAGTGCACTTAACTCAAGTTGAGTGAAAAGTAACTCAAGTTGAGTGAAAATTTCACTCAAGTATTGAGTGGGATGAATTTTCACTCTTACTTGAGTGAAATTTCACTCAACATTTTTTAGAGAGTATGGATTAAGAATACTGATCAGCGATGCGGGTTTGATATTTTTGGAATATCACGATGTCTTGTCGGCATCATTGAAAACTGTTGACCGCTTCTCTCTTGCAGGAAACTAGCTTATGTTTCTGTATACTATGATTGTCTTTTCGAAGTTGGTGCTAATACTATTATATGGAATATGGAATAGGTCTTTGGATTATGGACGTAGATATCCTTTAATGCACGTCGGCTGAATTATGAATGACGGACCAGACGTTTGTAATTAGGATTTATCCATCCCTATCTAAATTATTATAACACAATTTGGGTAAATTTATTTCCAAGTTAAAAAAACTCTTTCTCATTCTCCAGAAGAGAGATGTTTGACATACCTTGGAGAACTCCACTGTTCCAGTATTGTGAGATGATGAACATCAACGAAAGGGAGGATCTAATTGTTGTATGATGTCTGATTTTTAAATATTACACTTCCAAACACCGCCAATAGGTATCCACCATATCATGTCGTAGGACTAGACTTAGCAGTCAGTAGAATAATCTGTATATACCCAGACCTCCACTTTGTACTCAATCGAGGGGCTCTTAGATTTTATAGTGCCATTATTTTTAATAAATTAGATAAAAATGTCCGCATTGGTCTTCGGCGCCAATTACATATTTTACCAGGACAATTAATTGTGCCATAATATTGTTACGATAACTTTATTTACGATAACTTATCTCATAATAATATTATTACCAAAAACACAGTTTTCGTCAATGCGGGTGAAAATACTGGTCAGTGATAAGTTCTGAATTTTCGCTATGTCGTATGAAAGAAGATATATTACGAAAAAGATAATTCTGCATAGATAATGGACGCCTTCTTTGCATCGAACGCTTGTATCATCATGTTCAACTCCCCCATCCATAATATTTAGAAGGGCTATACGAATATAGCTCTATTCTGGCCTTGGCGATTTGGGGTGTACCGCAGCTGGGGGAGGATTCCGCCCCCCCCCCATATTTCTGCGTCCCTCATACTATGGAGCTGAAGCTTACCAACCCCCACTCTTGAGTCAATCTCCACAAGAAAACACTAAGAAAAATACAAGATAGCCGCATTGATGATATCACAGTAGCGCCATTTTTCAAGAATGCACTTTCGACCGTTTTTACGGTTTCTATATTTATGCAAATTTCTTCACAAAACAGCATGATGAATTAAGCTTACTCAGCTTAATCATCTCATGTGAACAAAATAATTTTTGCAGTCTTTTGTTCTCTGAAAAACAAAAACTGTGTAGAAAGAAAGACGAAAACATTACTTTTCTGGTACCCTACATGGCCACCATTTTGAATTTATCCATGATCCTTTGCTCGTGACGTTGTGCATTTATCATGTTTATGCTCAAAATAATCCCGATAAGACAATTAAGCTACGACTTCAAAAAGTTAAATACGGTGAAAAACGCTGTTGACAACGTGCACTGTCGCAAGAAATTACATTTTTTATTGTTCTTGCTGATCAGATCCTGACGGTATCACGCGTGTTATGGTTTTCGTCCATGGGCATTGCTCTGTCTTACAGGTAACCATATCGCTACAGGAATTTCCGCAATGTTATGTTTCCCGGTAATGTGAAATGTCATGCAGTATTCTTACACCTCCACTTACACTGCCATCAAGTCCTCAACTTGATTTACGTTCTTGAATTATGGGTACCGGTATAATGTATATATAATTTCGGGAAATGATTGGTTTATGCTCTTGAATTATGAGAACCGGTATATGTGTATCTAATATGAAACACATATCTTTCAATATATATGGTATCTTTCCAAGAAGAAATTGAAGTGCAGTCGATAAACAAGTCAGATTATACCTTCGCGCTTAACCTGTATATTAGATCCTCCTCTATAGTACACCATGTGTATATGTCGTGAAATGAAAGACGGAAACTTTATATCCAGTCTGCCAAGATAACTGATGGTATAATCTGCTGAACAATCTCTTGCCACCACCATGGAAATTGCTGACTGCACCAACTAGTCAGTTTCGGAATAGTCGTTCTCGTATCCTTCGGATTATAACCGTGCAGCAGTGGCGTACCTTTTCGCAATCCACACCGGGCAAATTGATCTGGCGCCTTATGGAAGAATGGCACCTCAAACTGGTCAAAAAATCTGAAATTATTCACGAGAGAGACTGCACATTCTTTGAAAAATGTGTATCGTGAATCAAAATTTATTCGATAGATGTAGTCATCCTTGAGACACTACGAGTCAGAGTTTGGTCTGAATCGCTCTCCATTACCAATGTTGGCTCTTACACCCGTCAGTTGGATTATATTGGCTTTTCCGTAACTTATTATCTACCTATTTAAAATCGGTAGCTCAGTTACTTACGTTGGTATTTGAAACACCATTAAAATATTAACCCCCCCAGATAAACTGGAGATATTACAAGTCACCCATAGTCGTATGTCGGTCCGTATGAGCCGAAATCCCGATAAGCTTCTCGGTCATCCGCGCCTCGACGTTGGAAGTTTTTGGTCGCTCATAATTCTTTTCTGGCGAAATATTGCTAATCCTGACATGGACATCACGGCGATTTCTTTCGTTCTACAGCCAGGAAGATCAAATTACATCTTATCGATGTGTCCAACCGATAGCGGAATTTTCACCCTCTGGTTGGATTGACATGGCTGAAAACGGATTTCCTAGCCGACAGAAGCCGCATTCAACCGTTCTATTGTATTTTACTGATACAGGTAACTGGAGGACTCAGGTTTCGCTTCCACGATGTACTGCGCATGTATAACAGTATACAAGTTAAACTGACACCCCTGTTTAAATATTCACTTGTCTTCTGCTGTATTTTGTTGAGTTTGCTTTCTCTTATTAACAGAAGATAACTGTGTATTTTATATGAGGAAAATGCCGTTAATACAGTCGCACAAATCGAACTTTGTTTTGGAACAACAAAATAATCTTCTGGGATATTTCATATATTTAATTAAAGTGGCTAGATTACTGCACTAATGCAGAGATTTGGTAAAGAAAATATGAGTAATATTTTTACAAAATGTTACTAGCTAATAATATATCTTCATTAGATCGAAAAAGGCTTCCTAATAGAATGTAATATGTATATCGGTAAGTATGATGAGTTATTCACTTACATTTGATCAAATAAAGAGGGCAATAATCGCAACACGCGATTGGTATTCTTCGATGAATAAATTGAGAGAATATGAGTATGACGAGATTGGAGGACCGAAAGTATCACATGTAATATAAGGTTGCCTTACTCAAGAGTGAAATGGTTAAGAGACGTACCCTCGCTTATATTATACCACCGGCATTTGTACAGGCGAGAACTCCGAATATTCCCACTAGAGGACAGGAAAAAACCGCATGCTTCCATAACTAAAAGCACAATTTTAACTGCACTGCAAACTGACCGAGCAAACTGACATCTCAACATTAAATTACATATACTTCAGATAACAATTCATATTTAAGTATAGATATCAATGAGATGTTGTGATGACATGTGGGAATGGTTATAGTATATGCAAACAGAGCAATAAGGTGTCTCCCTCGCTAAAATTTTTAAGCGTGATTTGATACGAAGACAGTTTTGATATTGTTTAGCTATCAGCTCTGTGGATTTAGAAACAACTCCGCCTGTTTGCCAACATCTTTACGCAACAACTGGCGGTCACATCGAAATTGTAAGATAAACAAATTTGGTTGAATTCAACGACTGGGAGTTGTGTTTGTGAGTGTGTGAATTATTGGGGGGGGGGGGGATTGTAGGTGAAAGAGTGAGGACGACACCGTAAAATTCCAAAACTGTGGGTTAAGATGTATCGATTTTTTTTCCTCAAAACATGAATATGAAATATCAAGATTAATAACGTAAATAAAATGGGTCCCTGAATTACATAAACCCGGCAATCCCCTGTTGGTCAGCACATGTAGTACACCTCCATTTTGCAAAATAAAACACATCTGCTGGACGACAAGAGCGGTGATGCAAGAGAAACGATTCCTTGACGGCATATTGTTTACATAACAGAAAAGGAAGAATTGATACATTTTATAGTCTCTTTTGTTGTGTTATTATTGACGATTTATTTAGTGATCAATCTGTATTGTTTGGTCATGTTATTATAATAATAATGACACCCAATTGGCCTAGCGTTTAAATTAAAAATCTATTGTTTAGTTCCGTGTATAAACAATTAGAACAATTTAAAGCTGAATGCTTCTATTAAACCCATACACATCACGGACTATTCCCCACGCCTCCCCTGTCCTTCGAGTTTTTTGATATCCCTCAATGAGGATTTTCAACTTGACTCGATGTTATTTGCCTTTCCTAGTTATATAATATGTGATTATATTGTATGCGGAGTATAAGCTGAAGGCACCACTGGCATGGTAATTCAGTGATAATCCAATGAAACGCTGATAATGGTCCCTGTTGAAGCGGAAAATAGTCAGCATAACTTTATAAGGTAAAAAAAATCAGCACAAATATATGATATAGATATTCTGACAAATAGGACAAATCATATCAATTTAGAGAGTGACACGAATTGAAGATAGTATGACATAATATGGAATACAATACAAGCGTCCAGTCCCTCATTCAATAATCAACCGTCGTCAAATAAAGAATTTCCGTGATCCAAATACCTAATTCATATAATAACATTATCACCAAATTAAAAGGATAAATCATAGTATACATAGAACTAGCCTAATTTCCAGTCAGACAGAAGCGGTCAACAGTTTTCAAGGAATTATCTCCAGCCAATCTATATGTTCTCTAATCTGTATATGTTACTGTACTTGCATTCCCTTTCTGTATATGACTGTTTAATTTGATCCTTTTGATTGTTGAATAAACAAACAAACAAACAAAAAAACTTGGATGGGTCACAAGGCGCTGTACTGGCTGACTGTGGAAGTTGAACTCTGTGGTCAATTGTTCTCCGGACATTCCCGGAGATCTTAAAGTACGATTACCGAACATTCACGACGATTCCCTGTCAATGAGACTGGGGATTAGTATTGATGGGGATTTATCCACATATTTAGGCATCCGTGACGTTATATAAACACGTGACCATAAGTGACGTCATCCCCGGAAGTCACCTTCGACACGGATGTGACGTCACCGGATGTGAAGTCATCCGTGATTGCATCCACCTCTTCATTTACAGCTTCATTTCCTCCCGCCTCTCAGAAATACGACATAATAAGGGTTGTATATACTACTATGTACAATAAAAGATGCTTAATTTCGCATAATAAAATTTAAGGTATATATTGTTACTTCATCGGCGTGATTTTTCTGTTTTTGTGTATCATATTTGTCGTAGCGATAAATGTCATCCGGAGAACACTGGTCAGTCCAGCGGATCAGGCGAATGGAATACCTTGATGTATACTTGTAAACCTCAACATAAACGGGAATATAAAATATTCTTAATATTTAGATCGAATCGCGCGCTTATCGTGCGGTTCAAAAAGTACTAGAACAACCTAAGGATTATTGTAGTATGTATTGGACGATTTAAAAAGTACAGGGTGGTGTACCATAATGTAACGGATTTACAGGTAAAACATGAATAATTTACAAAATCTTGCATCGGACGTCAACAGGCGACATCGGAGAGAATACCGAGCGGTGTACAAAGTACCAGAGCGTACAAGAAAACAAATTGGTACGGAGAAAACTTGAACATTTAATCAGAAAACGATACAAAAAACAAAACAGACGAAATGTTGTATCGAACATGTAAAATAAATGGCCTACTGCGAAAGCGTACCAGACGGTAACAGAAAACGGCGTATAATAAATCTATCACGGTAAAGCCCCAGTCACACTATCAAGAATTGGGTGGAGAATGCCGGCAAATGACAACGAATATTTTAATCTTGTCGATTCGTGTCAATTCGCCTGTAGAGGGCCTCTTTGAAACTGTCCTACGAATCTCTTACGCATGCCGTAGGTTCCTTGTACGACAGCCATAAGCATTTAACAAGAATCATCAAAAATGAGTACGCATGCAGCACGATTCAATGAAGAACGCTCTACGCATCAACACGGCAGCCCGTGAATCCACTACGAATGCTCGATAATCTGCTACGAATAAGCACGTATGCAGTACGATGTGAGTACGAATGCAGTACGAACCTGTTACGCTGTGACACGACACCCCAGGAGGCCACGCGAACCTATATATATGATCCGTCTTCTATGAAATGTACAACATACGATGGTCTTCGCGAGAGATCGTGGAGCAATCCTATGAAATAGTACGAGATTCGCGAGGAAGCGTAGCCTATTCTTCATGAAACGTAGCGCCAGCGTGGGTATTCGTAGTACTGTCGCGGTTATTCGTAGTACTGTCGTGGGTATTCGTAGTACTGTCGCCACACATCGTGTTGAATTCTTCTCAGTATCGTAGTATGATCGTACAAGAAGCGTAGAATACGTCCAACAATCATCGTACAATGCGTTGCTGATTTGTGACCGAAAGAACTACTACGACTATCCACGAATATACACGATAGGAGGAGAATCATGCGAGAACGTAGTAGGTTGGTGCCAAGAATGCCATACGTATACCATTTAATCGTACTTGGCCGGCGAATGTTTTGAACATTTCAAAACTTTCGTACTCCCTCCGAGAATAGGCAAGAACGGTCACGATCTGCGACGAACCCCGCAAGATGCCAGTACGAATTGCCAAGAATGAACACGATTTTCCAGTTCGCGGTGATTCGCCTACCCAATTCTTGACAGTGTGACTGGGGCTTAAGAACGAAAAGATCACAGCCAGTTCTATAATTTTCTAACAGTATACCGGGGGAGACCGACCAGGAAAGATAGGCGAGATGTTACCATACACCGGGTACGTTAGGAAACGGCAAATTATAGTCGTTATTTATATTTGACATACACAATATTGTATGGGGCATTACAGGAGAGTGCACCAGACGATATAAAAAGTACCGGGCAGTGCAACGAAAAATAAAAAACTGGTAGAAAATCTGCTGATTTAACTTCGAATTCACAGTACCGGGTGGTGAATGAAGTACCGCAAACAGAACGACTTAAATATCTCAGCCTGATCTATCATATTAATAATCGCGCCAGTGTTTTTCTTCAGCTGCGATCAAAACTGACGCACATTTGTAACCACAAGAATTCGCTTGTCGCATTCAATGTTAATTTATTTCTGTCCTTTACTGCCTTCGTGATCTTGTAATGGTTACTAAGTGAAATAATTTCTTGCGTATAGCAACTTCCTAAATAATTCTGCAAATAAACCGAATCATTAAGCAGACTGCACCAGTCTTTCTTCTCGTTGTACAAGCATATCAGTTTAGCGGATTAGCTGTAGCACACGGTTCATTTAAGTGTACTAAATGCAAATATTCGGTCCGGTATTTTGCTCAAAGTTCAACGTATAGGTCTAGTTTCCAGACGTTCATGTAGATAGAAAGATATAAGCACCCGTAATTATTATGGAATTATTTCGAGGTATATTACGTTATTTGGCGATGGTCACCTATATTCCGCTTGTTATCATATATTGGCTTTGGGGAGGGGGGGGACTGATATTTGAACGTTTATCAGACTTAGATACATGAACATAAAACACGCATCTTCAAGAGCGGATCTAGCGAAAATTCATAGGGGGTTCGACTATGACAGCCCAACCGGCGAGGGTCCAGGGTCCACATAGGCCAAGGAAAGCTCCGGATCCTAAATCGCCGCAGTCAAAAAGTCACACATCATGCCTGATTCTATTTGACTTTCTAGTTGTATTTCGTATTGGAACATAAGAAAACAGTACGATACGAATACGATTTATTAACACATGCAAAGTTAAAATAAGCGAATTCTCAAAGAGCAACAGACGAAGGACCAGGGCCCGTATAGGTCCCAGAAACTCCCGGTCCTAGTTTGCCGGAGATGCGTTTTGCCCGTTTCTCGGAAATAATAATGTAATGTATTTTATATGATGGCCGAGAAGGAACATCGCTGTATTAATTGTGTTAATGATTACGGACCGACACACGAAGGCAGGATGCGAAGTCAGGATGCGAAGTACGATGGTAGGATGCGAAGCGCGAAGTCAGGATGCGAAGTGACGAAGAGATGAAAGACTGGTGCGTTCTGCTATATGATTCGTTTTTATTTGCAGAATTATTTCTTCGGCTCCTAGATCAGGAAACAGAAACCACTTATCCACTGAGAAGGCGATACATTTTAGAGGAAGCTCCACATGCCCATACCTTGATAAAGGAGTGGCCATCATTGAGGGTCGAATACATCGTAAGTGACATTTTTTTGGTGGTATCCATGTACGGCAGTGGGCGCATCGCCCCTGTTTGTATTCATGGAGAAATTATTACTGTATAAGTAAATGAGAATGCGAGTCCACACTAATGACCCAGTATCTTAAGGATAATTCATTTCATTAATTTATGGTGATTGTATTTCAAGCTGTTAGATTTTGTTTACTGTCCAGAACGATTTTGATTATCATTGTACAACACGGCTGTATTCTTTCTCAGTTGTGAAGTATGGCATACATTCTGTGAGTCCACAATTTCAATGTTTTCACGTAGGACTTACAAGAGGGTATGAACGCTGTGCAGTGCACTTTAACATTAATTGCAACTCGCTCATTTCAACTGTCTCACTATTTGTCTGCAGATGCTGAAGGAGCTGTCCTATATAATTCCCTCCGTCAACAGTTTTGCAGTCTTCAGCGCTAAGCTGCGGAGTCTGCTCCCAAATTTAATGATTGAAGTCAGACACAAGGCGAATATTGTGCCACGAAATCATCCCCTGTCGAAGCTCGTTCAGGAGATCCCTCTCCTGGAGGCAGATGACCTGGATTTTGACTTGGGTAAGCATTTCTGGTCTCTCTATGCATACTCTGCTATATGCAGGGCCTCTGTGACCGAGTGGTTCGCGAGCTTCGCTCCATGATCACTGTAGCCTCTCACCTGGTCGTTCTTTCTCCGGCCATAAGTGGGATGGTCTGCCAGGAACCAACGGAAGATCAGGGGTTTCCTCTGGGCCCTGCCCGGTTTCCTCCCCCAACAAATCCTGGCACCGCCGGCATATGAGTGAATAATCTGAGTCCGGCATAAAACACCAACTACTCACACCACTCTCCTATACCTTATCACTCCCGTTCTTCTCTCTGCTGAAGTCACCTGTAATTAGTGTTCTGACGGGTGACCACCTCATACAAAGAATGACACAATTGTTAGCTAATAAGTCAAAACAAACACGGCTATCAACATCAGAGATCATAACAATCCGGAGGGATGCCTGTTATTCTGTCAATGTTTCTCCCAGGATATATTAATATCAATTGACATGTGACTCCATTTGACCAATAGAATTTTGAATGCTATCGCGAAGGTTTTCGCCGATGTCACTGATGGTGGTGTGTCGCAACAATAAATGCAGCTAACGCACTCTAGACATTGCATTTCGTTTCTCGTGTCTGAGGTCTGAGGCTAGCATACATGTACATGTAAGACAAATATATTCATTCATTTAATACTGCAAGGGCAGACACCAGAACTCAACAAAAATATGTTTCTTGTTATCTAATCCTTGTCTTTATTATTGTAAAATAAAAAAATTGTCCTGCGCAATAATTGATGAATAATTATTCTTCCCAGGTCTGAATGTTATCGGGGCACTGACAGGACTGACCTACCTGCTGCCAACAACGGCCAAGAAGACCAGTCAACCGCAGCGTTACTTGGTAGATGTGTGTTGCTCCAATGCAACGACACAGGATGTCCACAACGCCGTGGCAGACAGACACCAACCATACATTCAGGTGTTTGGAACCCCGACAGACCGCCAGAAAATTGTCCTGTATGCGGACAAGTCAGCGGTCAGTCATTGCTCCAATGTGCTGAAGGCAGTGTATGCGATGATGAGCATGTACTACATTTTGGATGTGGAATATCCATCGGCCATTTCAACAACTCTGGAGTTCATACAGATTGTTGGGCTTGGTTTGCCGTCCAAGAAAGCCAATGTACGTGCCATGGAACTGCTACGCAGAGTTTTACCAAGTGGTACATCTGTGTAAATTCAGGCTGCTGATGGCCTAATATTTTCATACAGACTCTGGCCAGTTAAATAAGGCCACACAACATTGACTGTGATGGTGTGAAAAACTCTTTGTTTTTATCCCTCAGCCCATAGGGCTGTGGGGTCTTGTCGTTGCCATGTACGTACGTCCGTCCGTCCGTCCTAGCGTCCGTCCGCCCATCAACATGTTCTTGCCCGCTGAATATCTGCAGATCTATGAAGTCCGGCCTGGCCAAACTTTGTTGAGAGCTTCCTGACTTGACTGATGAAATGATTGGATTTTCAGATGGCTATGATGATTTCATGATTTTTTTAAAAAAAAATTATTATTTATTGATGGCTCAGCTTTTGCACTGTTATCTATGCCCATCAACATGTTCTTGTCCACTGAATATCTGCAGATCTCTCAAGTCGGGCCTGACAAAACTTTTGTGAGAGCTTCCTGAATGTTGACTGATGAAATGATTGGATTTTGAGATGGCTATGATGATTTCATGATTTTTTTATTTTTTTTTATTATTTATTGATGGCTTATTTTTACACTGTTATCTTGCCCATCGGGAACCCTTGGTTGCACGTTTCATTGTGAATTTTGAAGGTTCCCTGATACAAGAAAGCCTGGTTCATTCAAGATTCTCATTGAATGAAGGACAACATTTTTCTTTAATTTTGCTATTAAATCATTCTATTCTACATATGATTTACCCTAAAACTTTTGCATGAACCATATTTGTGTCCACACTGGTACAACATAATGCTTAAATTTTTGTCACCAAACATGTTACTGTACCTTGGAAATTATTTAAAACGAGTGATTAGGAAAGCCCATTTTTAGCCTGCCTGGGCAATTTTGAACCAGTTTGCATACCTGGAGCTTATGCACAGTCTAGATGCAGCCCAGATCCTACTTGACTAAAAACAAAACAGGCTGAGGGGTCCACGCACCTTTTAGGTGCTTGCATGCAATTCATGTTTTTTATATACCTATGTTTTAAATTCTCCAGTGCACCCCTCTAGCATGTCTAGGCTGGGTCATTTGGTATGCTTACTTATTTATCGCTTTGCATATTTTAATATTGTCATAGTATGACTTTACATGCTTTTATGTATACACTCTCCCGTCGGTTCATGAGGATTAACATTGACCCTGTGATACAGTGGATCCTCATTGACTCTGTGATACACTGATACTGTGGCTATTGATATTTTTATATATATAAAGAATATACTTTTTTATGTGGAAACTGACTGTGTTTGGTTACTGATTGGCTCATCAGGATTCAAGTGGTATACGCACGAGGGGTGGGCGGCAGGGTTGGGTGATTTCGCATCTCTTGGGATTCTACTCTTGAGTTGGGGCAGCTAATATGATCATACCGACTCTAAAAATTAACTCGTTGACCCAAAATATTTGGGTCCGGTTGACCCTAAAAATTGGGGTTGGTTGACTGTGACCCAAAATATTTGGGTGGGGTCGACCCTAATTATTAGGGTCAAGCAATCGACCGACACTGAAAATTTGGGTTAGTTAACTGGTTGACCCTAAATATTTGGGTCCGGTTGACCCTAAAAATTTGGGTTGGTTGACTGTTTGACCCAAAATCTTTGGGTCGAGTCGACCCTAATTATTAGGGTCAAGTAATCGACCGACCCTAATATTTAGGGTCCGGTATTTGACCCAAACTTTTTGGGTTGGTCGCGTCTATACCCTAATTTTTAGGGTCAATTCTGACCCTTATTTTTAGGGTCGAAACGACCCAATCCTTCTAACAGTGTAGTATATACAACCCTTATTCTGTCGTATTTCTGAGGGACTGGAGAAAATGAAGCTGTAAATGAAGAGGTGGATGACATCACGGATGACTTCACATCCGGTGACGTCACATCCGTGTCAAAGGTGACTTCCGGGGATGACGTCACTTATGGTCACGTGTTTATATGACGTCACAGATGACTAAATATGTGGATAAGTCCCCGTCCATGTGACTTCGCAATCAATACTAATCCCCAGTCTGACTGACGGGAATCGTCGGGAATGTTCGGTAATCTTAAGATAATACCCGGTCATCTCCGGGAATGTCCGGAGAACAATTGACCACAGAGTTCAATATTCCACCGTCAGTGTTATAGCCATACATACATTATGCATTGTCATACATGCAGCAATACTATGGACAGTCATCAGCCCAGCTAGTACAGCGCCTTGTGACCCATCCAAGTCTTGACCAATCTCAACGTCGCTTAACAAGAACCTAGACTACTCCGTACTTAATATGACCGGTTGAAAATACCCCGGTTTGCATCAGGTGTTGGATGGCGGATATATATACTTGGGACCTGATAGACCCAATAGGAACCCACTCATGGGTATTTTTCGTGACAGTATGGAGTGTAGCATCTTATTTTTCTGTTTTACGCCCAGGAATACGATGTGAGGGGTCTCGATGCCATGGTATGAATTTTACTGAAAAGGTATGTGTGCGCATGGGTGGAGGTCGACCATCCCTAGTCCGAATCGGTCGTGTTGAGTATCATATTGAAGCACTCGTGGGGCAGCGCCGGACTTGGGTGGGATATTCTGGATGTCTTTGTGCTTCGCTATTCCCTAGGTTAATCTATTGATAGACGGCGACGAGAACGTGACGCGAACGTACGTTGCATGTCGCGTTTGGTATTTTCGTTCAAATACGACTCACGGCGGACGTTCGCGTCGCACGTCCCCTTATGTATTATTTTCAGAGCAGAACATGCATTTTCCACTTTCCTATAAGCCCAAATGTCTATAATGTGCCGTATTCGATTGGTCACAAATGGCTCTATTCAAGAACAAACTTTGTCAGATGTTAAGATATTTTAAATGTAGGAAAATATCGAAAACTTGGCGAGTCATAATATACGATGACTGTATACTTAACCTGTCAATGACACAATTGAAATGACAGAAGTCCGCCAGTAAGAGTCCAACTACTGGATCGGTTACAACTAAGACTTTTAAAAGCTTAGATGTGCGGAATACTGGCTACCCTGAATATTATTTTTGGAACATCATGAGGTCTTGCTGGCGTCATTGAAAACTGTTGACCGCTTCTGTCTGACAGGAAATAAATCTAGTGCTATGTAAAGTTCTATTTGGTGATAATGTTATTATATGAATTAGGTGGTTGGATCATGGACGCGGAAATTCTTTATTGGAAGACGGCTGAATATTGAATGACGGGCTAGACGCTTGTATTGTATTCCATATTATGTCATACTATCTTCAATTCGTGTCTCTCTCTAAATTGGTTGATTTATCATATTTGTCATAATATCTATATCATATATTTGTGCTGATTTTTTTAAACATTATAAAGTTATGCTGACTATTTTCCACTTTAACAGGAACCATTATCTGCGTTTCATTGGATCATCACTGGATTACCATGCCACTGGTGCATTCAACGCATACAATATAATCACATATTATATAACTAGGAAAGGCAAATAACATCGAGTCAAGTTGAAAATCCTCATTGAGGGATATGAAAAGAACCGGAAGGGCAGGAACGGTGGGGGGAATAGTCCGTTGTGTGTATGGGTATAATAGAAGCATTCAGCTTTAAATTGTTCTAATTGTTTATACACGGAACTAAACAATATATTTTTAATTTAAACGCTACGCCAATTGGGTGTCATAAGCAAATATGATCCGGTAACTGAACGATTTTGAGACATTATTATAATAACATGACCAAACAATACAGATTATCACTAACTAAATTGTCAATAATAACACAACAAAAGAGACTATACAATGTATCAATTCTTCCTTTTCTGTTATGTAAACAATTTGCCGTCAAGGAATCGTTTCTCTTGCATCACCGCTCTTGTCGCCAAGCAGATGTGTTTTATTTTGCAAAATGGAGGTGTACTACATGTGCTGATCAAACGGGGATTGCCGGGTTTATGTAATACAGGGACCCATTTTATTTACGTTATTAATCTTGATATTTCATATTCATGCTTTGAGGAAACAAAAATCGATACATCTTAACCCACAGTTTTGAAATTTTACTGTGTCGTCCTCACTCTTTCATCTACCCCCCCCCCCCCCCCTCCTCCCCCCCGGCCATAATTCACACACTCACAAACACAACTCCCAGTCGTTGAATTCAGCCAAATTTGTTTATCTTACAATTTCGATGTGACCGCCAGTTGTTGCGCAAAGATGCTGGTAAACAGGCGGAGTTGTTTCTAAATCCACAGAGCTGATATTAACAATATCAAAACTGTCTTCGTGTCAAATCACGCTTAATTATTTCAGGCAAAACATTTAGCGAGGGAGTCACGTTATTGCTAGGTTTGCATATACTATAACCATTCCCAGATGGCATCACAACATCTCATTGATATCTATACTTCAGTATGAATTGTTATCTTAAGTATATGTAATTCAGTGTTGAGATGTCAGCTAGCTCGGTCACTTTGCAGAGCAGATAAAATTGTGCTTTTAGTTGAAGTTGGGTTATGGAAGCATGCGCTTTTTCCTGTCCTCAAGTGGGAATATTCGGAGTCCTCGCCTATACAAATGCCGGTGGTATAATATAAGCTAGGTAACGTCTCTTAACCATTTCATTCTTGAATAAGACAACCTTATATTACATGTGATACTTTCGGCCCTCCAATCTCGTCATACTCATATTCTCTCAATTTATTCATCCAAAAATAACAATATTGTATTGCGATTACTACCCTCTGTATTTGATCAAATGTAAGTGAATAACTCATAATACTTCCCGATCGGGAATTATATTGCGGAGAAGATGCGGCAGGGAAGAAGGGTCCGCATATAATCTACATATTACATTCTATTAGGAAGCCTTTTTCGATCTAATGAAGATATTATAAGTTATACCAGTGTCTTGGGTTGGTATACAGGCGGATATTTCGTCGAGAAGATAAATATTTTCACGAGCCCGAAGGGCGAGTGAACATATTTATCTTCGAAACGAAATATCAGTCTGTATACCAACGCAACACACTGGGATAACGAATTTGTCACATTGAAGAGCTATTTTCCTGGTTGGTTTAACATCACCAACTCGAAAGAAAAACAGGCATATAACTCAACGTTGAACAACGTATGGTAAGACATCGTGAGTCGGACAGGCAAAGTGATTCGATCTCTTTTCGATCTGTTCCGCGATGAACAATAAACTGGATGAAATACTTAGCTGACGTTCCTGTTTATGTGGCATATAAAGCTTTGGATGATAATTTATTTCTTATCTTCATCCGCAAATACGCAATTTGCCTCGCACAACTTGTTCCAGTGGCGGAACTCGCCCATACAAACTCGCGCAGACAAATTCGCCTGAAACAGGCTTTGTCTGCAGGTGTTGCACGCGCGTCCTTGACTGCGTTGGTATATGAGCACGCGCGACCTTGACAGCATTGGTATACGAGAGTTCTGAATTGATATACCAACGGTGGATAACGAAGAATTGCAATACGGTCTAATGCACTATGGTAATTAACCAATCAAAACTCTACAATTTACTTTGAAATGTGATAAATTATTAGCTAGTAACATTTTGTAAAAATATTACTCATATTTTCTTTACCAAATCTCTGCATTAGTGCAGTAATCTAGCCACTTTAATTAAATATATGAAATATCCCAGAAGATTATTTTGTTGTTCCAAGACGAAGTTCGATTTGTGCGACTGTATTAACGGCAATTTCCTCATATAAAATACACAGTTATCTTCTGTTAATAAGAGAAAGCAAACTCAACAAAATACAGCAGAAGACAAGTAAATATTTAAACAGGGGTGTAAGTTTAGCTTGTATACTGTTATACATGCGCAGTGCATCGTGGAAGCTGGACCTGAGTCCTCCAGTTATCTGTATCAGTACAAGCAGCCAGAGGATGCCAAGTCCCCCGCCGAAATGGCAGCAATATTTTTTAGCATTGTTGGTCTCGAGGGGATATACATGAAGGAGGCAACTGCTATACTTCATAGGCGTTGGATGCGGAGGGTCTTAATTCTGCCTTCCCAAGTTTTAAAATCAACTTAGAACGGTTGACTGAACATTTTTTGCTTCTGTAAATTAGCTTCCATGCAATGAAGCATGGAAATTATGTAACCGAGAAGCGACCCCAAGTGACATCTCAACGCATATTATCTGAAAACCAAATTTGACAAGAAGCTGAATGCATCCTCAACCTATTGTCTGGAAACCAAATTTTAAATTTGCCACCAGGTGTCGCCACCTGTAGGTGCAAGTGGGCGAAATGCAATCCCAAGGATCATCTCATGACATGGTGTATCAGCATACAAACTTTGGGAAGAATCTGAAGAGGGGGTTATTGCCCGGAAACCAAATTTAGATTTGTATGCACAAGTGTGCGAAACACAATCCCAAGTGAGTGAGTGAGTGAGTGAGTGAATAGGGTTTAACGTCGCTTTCAACATTTTTTCAGCTATATCACGACGGGGAAGGGAAGGGAGGGGAGGGGGAGGGGCAGGGGAACCTACTTGTAACAGAGCAGATCTAATGCTGCCATTTTATAGTACTGTCCCACTGAAATATCATGCCGTAGGCAGACATGACACCCCACTCAGTCACATTATACTGACACCGAGCGAACCAGTCCTTGTTCTATCCTCTTAATGCTGAGCGTAAGCGAGGGAGCAACAAGTTCCATTTTTCAAGTCTTAGGTATGACCCGGCCTGGGATCGAACCCAGTACCTACCGCTTACGAGGTCGACGCTCTAACCATTAGACCACCGCAGTGCGGTTTCAATCCCAAGTGACATCTTATGACACATGAATACCAAATTTGAGAAGAATCCGATGAGCAGTTGTCAAATTATTGCCAGAAACAAATTTCAGTTTTTTCCACCAGGTGTCGCCACCAGTATGCAAAAGCAGGTGAAATACAATCTCAAGGGACATATCATAGCATGGTACCTGCATACCAAATTGGAGAAAAACCTGATGAGCGAAATCAAATATAGATTCGACACGAGGTGGTGCTACCTGTAAGCACAAGTGGGCGAAACGCAATCCTAAGCGACATCATAGTCATGATATATTCATACCAGATTTAAGAAGAATCTGACGAGCAGTTCTCAAGTTATTACCCGGAAACAAATCTGGTATTTCGCCACCAAGTGGCACCACCTGTAAGTAAAAGTGAGCGAAACGCAATCCCACGCAACATCTCCTGGCATGATACATGTACATGCATGCTAAATTTGAGGAGATTCCGATGAGCAGTTCTCAAGTTAATAGCTGAAAACAAATTTTGATTTTAACACCTGATGGCGCCACCTATAGGCGCAAGTGGCGAAATGCAATCTCAAGCGACATCTTAGGTCATGGTATTACCCGGAGACAAATTTGGGATTTTGCCACCAGGTGGCACCACCTGTAAGTGCAAGTGAGTGAAAGGCAATCCCATGCAACATCTCCTGGCATGGTACATGTAAATGCATGCTAAATTTGAGAAAAATCCGATGAGCATGCAGTTCTCAAGTTATTGGCCAAAAACAAATCTCAGATTTTGTCATCAGGTGGCGTCACTTTCTGAGCAGAAGCGGATAACGCACTCCCAAGCAACATCTCATGGCAAGGTACAATGTATATGCATGCCTAATTTGGGAAGAATTTGATGAGCAGTTCTCAAGTTATTGCCCGGAAACCAAATTTCGAGCAACATTTCAAAGCATTTCAAAGTTATTGCTTGCAGCACAAAAGAACGGAAAGAACCCTAATGGCGCCACCTACAGGCAGATCTTTCTGAAATGCAATACCAATCAACATCTTGTCACAAGGAATGCATATGCAACTAGATACAGTCGATCGAATACGATTGGAGGCATGCCTTTTGCATCTTTAGTAAAGGAAACATTCATCATTTGTGAAGAAAGTAAAAACGTAAAACTTAGGAAAAACATCATTAACATGGCCCCATAAGATAACTTGAGGGTATCCACATAGCAAATTTAAAAGAATCCATTAAGGTCCAACAGTTACTGTCCGGAAATGCAATTTTACCTTGGCCCTCAGGTAGCGCCATGTGTAGGCAGATAGGCATAAAAAATAATCCCAACCGAGATCTTGAAGCAAGATCCCTTGACATTGGAAATAGAAAATGTTAACTTGGCCTACAGGTGGCGCCACCTATGAGCAGATCGACAAGAAAAACAATACCAAGTGAAACCTTCAGGTAAGGTACATGTATACCAAGTTGATTATTAAGTATTAAAAAGTTATTGTCTGGAAACAATTTTAAATTTACCCCCAGGTGGCACCACCTATATGTGGATCGGCATGAAAAACAATGCCAAACGAGAAATTGAGGCGAGGTACCTACACACCAAATTTGGAATGAATCGGTTCAGGTTTTTAAAAGTTATTGTCTGGAAACACTTAACTTAGCTTTCAGGTAGTCCCCCTATCAACATGAAAAACATTCTCAAGCCAGATCTTGAGACAAGGTACCACCACACCAAATTTGAAAAGAATCCTTAAGGTTTTCAAAAGTTATTGTCTGGAGATGCAATTTAATTTGGCCCAAGGTGGCGCCACCCAGAAGCGGATTGGCAAGAAAAACAATTCCAAGCAAAAATATATACATGTAGACAAGGGATCCATTTACCAAATACAAAAACATGGGTCGGTGCCTGATAAATTGAAACCTTTTGGGGTTGCAATTATCCCAATATTATCTCAATATTGCAGACAACACACAAATTTCAGCTTCTGCCAAGATATATTGGAGATATATATGCTCAAACACAATATATGAGGGTCGGGCGAGGGCTAGTTTGGGAGATAGAGGGTGCGGCTCGGCGCCCTGGGGATGGGGACACGCTCTTCCTGAGGGTAGTGGTAGGTGTGCTGACATGAAAGCCATAGAAAGCTCCCTGTACATGAAACAACCACACTGACAACTGCATGCCATCATCTACCACAGTCCGAAAAACCACAAGGTGGAATTCAATTCAATTCAGGAAATTGATCATATGCACAGTGTGCTCCCAAACTTTAGGAACTCAGTTGTAATTAATATAGTAAGTTACACTGTGGACACAAATGGTTCCTGCAGAAGCTTTAGGGTAAATCATATGTGAGATACAATTATTTGATAACAAAATTGAAGAAAATGTTGTCCTTCATTTAAGACGACACGAAATTTAAAAAAACAGGGGTTCGGTACTGCGGGGTATTTCATATTATACTTCTGAAATATAATAAGGTTCATGCAAAAGCTTTAGGGTAAATCATAGGATGTGGAATAGAATGATTTCATAGCAAAGTTGAAGGAAATGTCCTTCATTTAAGGCGACACAAAATTCAAAACTAACACAGGTTCGGTACTGCGGGATTCCCCCGCCAGTTATTTCATATTATATTTCTGAAAAAAAATATGGTTCCTGCAAAAGCTTTAGTGTAAATCATATGATGTGGAATAGAAGGACTGGACAGCAAATTTAAGAAAATGGTGTCCTTCATTTAAAGCGACATGAAATTCAAAACAGCGAGAAGCAGAAGAAAGAAGAACAAATGACAAACGCATTTAGGCATTTAGGGATGCCTAATTATTAGACAAAGCATTTGGAAATTATCGCTTGTGAAGAATTTGAATGGAAACCACGGACATGAACAGAAGATTGGAACAATACCCAGTGGCGCCACCTTCAGGTGGATCTTGCTGAAACGCAATACCAACCCATGTCTGGTCACAAGGTGTGTATATGCTAAATTTCGAAAGAATCCGACAAATCTTTTGGAAGTTATCGCCTGTGAAGGATTTGAACAGACACAGACACAAAGACAGCAAGACCCATTTTAACTGGAACGGGCATGAAGAAGCGAAACTCAGTGGCGTCACCTTCAGGCAAATGTTACTGAAATCCAGTACGCAACCGCGTCTTCTCATAAAGAATGCGTGTGCCAAATTTCGAAAGAATCCAAGAAAGCGTTTGGAAGTTATCGCTTGTAACTGACATCCACGGAGACAAAGAAGCAAGATTCATATTGACCCAGTGGCGCCACCTTCAGGCAGATATTGCTGAAATGCGATACCGACTGGCGTCTTGTTGCAAGGAATGCGTATGCCGAATTTCGGAAGAATCCAACAAAGCGTTAGGAAGTAATCATTCGAACAGACATGCACGGACATGCACGGACACATAGAAGCAAGAACCATTTTGATCCAGTGGCGCCACCTTCAGGCAGATGTTGCTGAAATGCGATACCGAATGGCGTCTTGTCGCAAGGAATGCGTATGCCGAATTTCGGAAGAATCCAACAAAGCGTTAGGAAGTAATCATTCGAACAGACATGCACGGACATGCACGGACACGCACGGACACATAGAAGCAAGAACCATTTTGACCCAGTGGCGTCACCTTCAGGCAGATGTTGCTGAAACGCGATACCGACTGGCGTCTTGTCGCAAGGAATGCGTATGCCGAATTTCGGAAGAATCCAACAAAGCGTTAGGAAGTAATCATTCGAACAGACATGCACGGACACATAGAATCAAGAACCATTTTAAAGTCCCCGGCCGCGTTGCGGCGGGGGACAAAAATACAATAGAACGGTTGAATGCGGCTTCTGTCGGCTAGGAAATCCGTTTTCAGCCATGTCAATCCAACCAGAGGGTGAAAATTCCGCTATCGGTTGGACACGTCGATAAGATGTAATTTGATCTTCCTGGCTGTAGAACTAAAGAAATAGCCGTGATGTCCATGTCAGGATTAGCAAAATTTCGTCAGACAGGATTATGAGCGACCAAAAACTTCCAACGTCGAGGCGCGGATGACCGAGAAGCTTATCGGGATTTCGGTTCATTCGGCCCGACGTACGGCTATGGGTGACTTGTAATATCTCCAGTTTTTCTGGGGGGTTAATATTTTAATGGTGTTTCAAATACCAACGTAAGTAACTGAGCTACCGATTTTAAATAGGTAGATAATAAGTCACGGAAAAGCCGATATAATCCAACTGACGGGTGTAAAAGCCAACATTGGTAATGGAGAGCGATTCAGACCAAACTCTGACTCATAGTGCTAGATATATTGTAAATTCAATATGTACACACTTATTTTCGTCTCTTCATTTTCACTTGGCTTTAGTCAAACCACTCCATATTAGCATCTAATATCGTAGATATTGCTTCATAACTTTTCTGGCATTGGTATGTCCTAGCGTAACACGAGCAAGGAGAGGAGTTGTGAGCATGCGCACTGTACAAAGTGAGAGGTTAATTAATTCATGAACCCATATTCACCCTCCGGTTCACTATTATATTTCTAATGCTATACCGTCATACTGAAATATAATTGGAAGACTATGATTGGTACTGAATCATTTATAATTAACATTAATAAAACGTCATTTTTTATCTTTTTTCAAATCTGTTTATTGACATAATTGACCAGGCCTTTTCAGAACCCCTAAACGTCCCACATGGTCAGAGATTTGATGTTTATATAATATATATATATGATTACATTTGCTCAAGAAGGTGTAATCAGTATGTACAAGGAAGATGAAATATTAATTAAATACACGTATTAAATAAATACGCGAAGAGTTAAAACAAAACACAACACAGAACCTATACACATTAGCACATTTATATAATGGTATAGCGAATTTTGGTGTCACCCCAAACGTTAAATCAGGACTAAACACGAGCCCGAATCGAAGCGCAAATCTGAAACGAAGAGTGCAAGTCAACACGGAAGTTTAACGAAAACCGTGATTTGGATTATGGCACAATGCTCAACATAATTAGGGGCCGTTCCCATTTAACGTTCGTGTTTCCATGGTTTAAACCATTTCGTTTAAACCATGCCACGAACGATGGGTGTATCGTTGGTTCGTTTTTTCAAAAAAAACACTGAAAAAACGAACGAAGAAAAAACCATTGCGTTCGTTCGATGGTTTTCTATAGAGTTTCTAAGGCTGTGACTTGCTGGAGAAAAAAAGATCGAAAGTAGTTCCGCCTGAGTGACGTCACACTAAGACACGCCCACACACTGTTTGAATGATAGTAGCTCACACGTGTAGGCTGTTAAACAGTCGATAACAGGCCTACCGGTATATACCCGGCACCGTATTAAACTGATCACGGTGCGTGTGCATTCTGACGAGAATTTATAAATATAATCTATCATGGACTATTCAGTGTTGTAACCCAAACACTGGGACTACAGATTTAATGACGAGAAGCCGTACACATGATCATTCTGTTCAGAATATTTCAACCTAACTCAATTCATTCTGTTCCGATAACTGGTTTATATAGTAATATTTTCTCAAATACATGTATGCTGTCGGCATCAAACAAATAACATATATAATGTTAACATGGCAGTGTGACTAACGTCACAGGACCTACGAAGTACAGTAGGCATTAGGACTCTAACGCGAACTGAACTCTTGGAAATCCCCACCCCCAGTTGAAATCCTGCCTATATTAAGATGGGCACCGCCCAAGTCAGAATCGCCAGTGATTTTCATCAAAAATCACCAGAAATTTTCATCAAAAGTAGGTCAGCTCAGAACTTGTTGGTAACAGTCTCCTAATGCGCCTTCATTCCAAAATAAATAACGATCGCCGATTTAATTTTACAATTTTTTAATTAAAGGAAACAGATTGAATAATATAGGTTCAGTAGATTTCAAGCTTTACGTGTGAAAATACATTTACATCTCTTTAATGGTTTTCAGTGCCCTTGTCCAGGATCAAAACAACTTTTTGAATCACATTATTTTCCCAACAATACAACAATTTTTTATATATAGTACTATAGTAGAAAGGTAGCATTTATGTAGTTTACGGTAATTCAACTCAAGACCAACACCTTCTATGCACAAGATAATAATGATTCTATGTCATTCTCCTGAGCATAACCGGTACAAAGACGAATAAATAGCGTCTCTACATCACGTTGTTATCTAGATATATGAGACAACACATTTTGGGTATCGGCAATCTGATGAATGTACTATTCCGGTTTTCTTGTTTCACATTATAATCTATGGCGGTTGATCGGTGATTTTCTTCATTGATAAACGTTAAACCACCTCAGCTTCGTTGTGTGAATCGAAATTGCATTGCTGTGACACACCAACACACTAACCTCAGTAATAGGGCCATGTGGCATACAGTGGAATGTTGACAGGGTATTTTTAGCAGCAGTGGGTAATTTGACCTGAATTTGAAGCCTGATGTGGTCAATGATGAAATATTTGGATGTGAAACAGGATACACGTTAAAGGCTACAGTTTACATATATCTATAACAATATACTGAAGTGTTAATTATAAATCTAATTTTAATCAGAATTATTTCAGATCAGAACTTGCTGCCAAAAATCAAGGTTCTAATGTCAACGGTTCTCCTTATTTTGCCGACGAAAGGATTCGTATGGACTGACTCACTCATTACCGGACAATTTGCGATCTGTAGCCTACTTCGTAGGAATATTATTAACCCATGTGTGGCCAGAATGCTTTCTTATGGGACCACTTTGGTTACAGTTGGGAAATGCGTGTTTGTCAGTTGGTTTGTATTTCTCTTAGTGTACTTTCTGATTGTTAATATTGAAGTTTTCTTTCTATCTAAAACAGGCAATTGAAGAAAAATGGATACTGTGGATATTTGTGAAAATAAAAATAGGGTAGCATGAAATGGTGAGGACAGGGATAAGACTGTTACATTGAGAGTGACAAAGGATTAATATTTGTGTAGAATTGGAAAGAATTAAAAAAAATCATTATGATTAAACGAATCCGCAAACAGCGACATTTTGGAACGCGACATTCGGCACAAAGTGAAGAGTACGACATTTCGACACACGACATTCCGGCACGTTTTTTAACGAGCCAAATCATATTAAAAATTACGATTTTTTTATCTTTTTTTTCTTTTTTTTAACATATGTTAACATGGCAGTGTGACTAACGTCACAGGACCTACGAAATAGGGTTTGATATAATTTAAGTGTGTACTCGAGAGATGACTTGGGGGCCCTGTGTGCTACCATGAGAGAATTTATATAGCATCTCTAAATTGACAGTGGGAACTATTAACTTTTCCAGATGTCATCGCTGGTGAGTCGTTAGCATAGCAACTATTATCGCCCTCAGTTTCTATTACCATGGGCACTGATCAGCCCAGCAGTACAGCACGAGGTGTTGGGAGGAGAGTCCGAGAGAGCGGGGCACCCCCCCCCCCCTCTTCTCGGCATTAGGAGATTTTTTTCAAATTAGCGTAGGGAATGGTGCTCTGTCAGAGCAGTTGAGAAGTAAATGTTTCAAGTCCCAAAATAAGACCGGAAACTGGAAAAGAAACACAAATTTGAAGTGAGAACGGTCAAGATCAGAGATTTGTTAGAATGCAAGAATCAAAAGAGAGCCATTCTCCATGGATATATTTATTTGGCATTCAACTTCAAGGTACCTCATCTGAAGAGAGTACATAGTAATAATCAATGAACAATAAAGCACACACGAAAAAAATAAACAACTGGTTATAGGTTACTGAATTTAAAACACAACGATGATCTTATTATTGATCTCTTCAGTAATAACAGATAATAGGGTCATTGTTGTGTTTAAATTTAGTAATTTCTCTCATAAAATCCAGTAATTTTTTATTTCTTTTTGAGGTAGAACATTTTTTAACTAATGACTGAACTGAAGAAATTATGCAATGTTGTATAGGCTGGATATATAAAACGTGCAGTATAATATGCCTTCAACGGAATTCCAAGACCAGCAAATGAGTGAAAACGGATACCATCGGAATCATGCCGAGAAAACCTATACGGCTGGGGCTTGGTTTGGCCGGCCACGCTTATCAGCAGCTACCCGAATTATATTTCAATAAACGTGGTGACTCGGAAGCCCGTCTCCCTAAATTTAGCCCTCACAGCTGTTTTGATACAAAACTGCCTCGGATCAAATATCCAGTGTCACCCTCGCTCAGAAAAACTGGACCAACAATTCTAACATGTGCTCTAGGCCTGCATCACCGTCAGCGGAGTATTTGCGTCCTAACTGGGCCTACACATGTATTTTGTAATTTAACATCCGAAGACAATCTGATGAACTTTGCTTTGGAGATCCTTTTCGTAACGGTTTTGTAGTCTTTCAATATTAAACCATGCGGCCTACACGAAGCGAGCGAAGACCACCTCAACGATATGGGTGGGAAGATGATGATGAAAATGTGAAGATCAAGAATGAAAGACTGAAGCCAATAAGTGTGCAAATTACTGTTATATATATAAAAATACCAGAAGTGTGCATGACGGGTGGGGAGGAGTGTGTACTTTTAGTACGGTACAATAACGTTTCTGCCCCCCCCCCCCGTAGGCCTATATGCAGAGTGGAAGAAATGCTGTCCATCTTATACTATAATCAATCAGTCAAACAATCATTATTGCACAACTTTAGATAAATCCAACATACAAGCAACATATAAAGGAGCACAGTTGTGCTAATACTAACGGTAATACCAGCAACATATATGATGGTTATATTATAACGGCAAAATGCTGCAGTGATAGGATACATATAGGGTGTCTGTTCGAACACATTTGTACTATTTCAAGGATGATGCTAATATTATTTTCTATACTACGTTAACTTCATGTTCGAGTTCCGTAAGCTAAAATTAATATTACAAAACAGAGCCTCACATTTTTATTTTAACATACTTGTCCTTACCGTATTCCTTTTCACTAATACCCAATGATAGGTAATTATAAAATCTGTGTTCTAATTTTAATTAAACTCATTTTGTAATGGGAGTAATATCGTAATAGGTACAGATATTACTCCGTCTTCTAAATATCAAATCGCATATTGTTGTTCTGTGATTAGTCTGTGATTCGCAAATGTGACAAAATCCACACATGCCCCGATGATCACATTGAAAATAGTCCAGCCTCACATGATCGGAATAAGAAAGCAGGAAGAGTGGTTGAAGGTTATTTAACTATTACTAAATTGTAGGCCTATGTTTTAGAATCTGAAGATTTGACCTTAAAAGTTCAGCTTGATAGGGCCATGTGTTTCTGGCTCAGGCCAGGGTATCAGTCTTCATCGGAATAGGGTCGCCTTAATATGGTGTATTTTTATACCACCGCCACGCGCTCTGTAAATGGATACCACCACATGTGCTATAGGGGTCTGTCTTGAATCCAAGCCCTGTTTTCTCGGCATGTGTGTCAACATTACAGTGAGGCTAAAAATAGATTACTCCAGAATCTCCAGTTTAATACTAGATTCAAGTGTACTGTTCAACTAGCCATATTATAGATATCTCATAGTACATGTAGATCTAATAGACTGGTTACGACGTACGAGCGAGCGCACATATGCACGTGTGCTTTTAATATAGATATAATTAAAATATATTTTGGAAGCTGACGTCTTAGAACAACAACAACGACCACCGAAAGCCAACAAATACCCTGACGCTTCTGTGAGAAGAAGTTTTTCAAAGTTGCTTGGCGCTTCTGACAATGATTTATAAAATACATGTACATGTAAAGTGATACTCGTGGCTCGGTAAAACTTCGCAGCAGACGAAATAACAACCTCCATTCTCCGATAAAATGATTTGCTTCCTTCATGCATCGTGGCATATACAGCTCGGGAAGCGTGGCGTGGACTATTAGGGAAAACATGGCGGAGCTACCTGGAAACGTATAATGCCGACATATTTTGGCAAGTACCATTAAAATTACTGATATTTTCGAGTGCTGGGCGCATACTTTTTTTTTTTTTTTGCTTTAGTACTGGGCGGCCGAAGTTAGTCCCAGGCGCTTAAAAGTCACAGTGAAGCGTACAGTCAAGGGTTCCCGATGGGCATGACAGTGCACTCGAGTCATCAATAAATAATAAAAAAATAATTATAAATTAAATTTTCATCAGAATTCGATCAGCTCAGAACTTGCTGGTAACAATGCCCTAATGCACGTTCATGCCAAAAATCAAGGTTCTAATGTTAACGGTTCTCCTTATTTTGCCGACGAAAGGATTCGGATGGACTGACTCACTCACTCACTCACTCATTACCGGACAATTTGCGATCTGTAGCCTACTTCGTAGGAACATATAAACAGACTATTTTAAGGGTTACCAAGTTGTAAATTTTTTGGCTGCGAATATCTGCGACATTTCTGCAACTTTTTTCACATAAGCAGTTGGTTTTAGAAATGTTTTTCTCGTAGAGCAAAACGCATTATATAAATATTCTATCACTAGTTAAAACCTCGCCAATCAATCGCCATCAACCTTAATATGTGAAAAGAGTTGCCGAAATGTCGCGGATAATCGTGAGCCACTATGATACTGTACGGATATCACGGATACGGATACTGTAACCGTCTTACTATCTGGCCACTGAAATTAAATATTACATAATCCCGATATTGAGCATCGGCCTGACATATAGTTTCAAGATCAAAACAAACACCCGGCCCCCACCAACGGCACCGCACAACTCAACCTTGACAAGATTCACCAAAATGTCTTGTATTGTTGAATGATTGATATTATTTGTATTTAAATTCATTAAAAAAAATACGCTTGTTTTAGCATTTTGGGCCGCGATATGCGTATACGACAAGCGGTCCCAAAATTTGGTGCCCGCACAACACTCCGATCATCTGAGAAGCTACGAAACGCCCAAAGATACGGACAGAAACCGGGAGCCAGATTACTAATAAATTTCATGTCCATTTTGAAAACCGGGACGTTTCGATCGAAATAGAACGGAGAGGCGTCACCACGGGCTGGTGTATCGTTTGTTCCTACACATACATATAGCTATCAATATAATAGACTCTCTATATAATACAAATTCAGATAACAATAAATAATGCGATCGGGGATTGGCAAGGAGATAGCATTTAGCCATTTAGGACGAACCGAATAATCACTGTCTGACGCGATGGTATCAGCTCAAACCGGGGCAAAAGCCTGTGCATTACTTTCTTTTATCTTCTAATTATGCAGCTGAACTTCAACATCTAGTTACACGTAAAAATAATTTACTACCTGTCCAAACGTCAGAGAATTCGGCATTGAATTAACGGATTCTTTTCTCAGTGCCCACGGAGATTGCGTTATCAGGTTGGATAATGCGAACATCACGTGATTGTATTATTGCGCCTTCGTTTTCCAGCGAACGATCGAACGATGGCAAACAAAGAAGGAAAAAAACGCAATGGTTTTCTGTAAAACGAACGACTTCGTTCACTGGCGAACGAGATTTAAACGAACGAAGCAAAAACGTTAATTGGGAACCCTACCTTACGGGTATACGAATATACATGACTTGAATCAACTTACCGTTCAGTATTTATATCTATCCTGTTTTGTGATATCAACGGAGAATGCTACCAAATGTTCCTGTTGACGCAGAAGGTGTATCCAACGATATAATCATCGGTAAAGAAAGTGCAACTAGAGGGCTGCAATACCCCCAAAGTCTGCTTTGTGATCATGGTGTGGGTTGTCTTCTCCTGGAAAATACAGATGGCACTGCGGGAAAGTGAGATTGACACACGTTACAATACTATAATTCAATGCTATAGCCTAGATTTAAGAACAAAAATGGTCATTTTGATAGTATAACCATTTGTACATTTCCCTTTATATATCATCACCACAGCCTTTGAGTACAGTCGCACGAAAATCTATTGAGCTAAACGTGTTTATAAGTTTTGATAAATCCGTGGCAAGTAGTGTTGAAGGCAATGTGGTAAACCCTTGAATCACTTGAAAAATCCGTGGCAAGTAGTGTCGAAGGCACTGTAACAAACCCTTGAATCACTTGAAAAATCTGACGACCTTCGCTCACGTGACCCTACTCCTGATTCCTTCAATACTCTACATAACCATCTTCAAACACTAAACCAACCCAGTCAACCAGGACCTAATGACACAGAACTCCAAGAGGAACTTCAAACACTAGAATCGACAACTACCATGAGCACTCCCCGGGATTCTCATATTACATACATAGAAATCAAGGAAGCTGTCAGAAGATTGAAAAATGGCAAATCATCTGGACCCGACAGAATTTGTAATGAAATGAGACTCTTTGATGTCTCCAATTGCTCAACTCTGTTCTTGATAGCGGCTTTTTTCCACAACAATGGCATAAGGGCTATCTTTCTCCAATTCATAAGGCGGGTAATAGATCTGACCCCAGCAACTATACGGGAATATCTGTATTAAGCTGCATGGGTAAGTAAACTCCCCACAAAAATACTTAAAGGTGAACTGCAAAGCTTTTATTTTTATCTAAATTGTTGCTTAAATAGATCTTGTCTTATGTGACATAACTATTATACGTTTTTGGGGCAAATATAGTTTGCAAAATTGTACTAATAACAATATTTAAGTTATCCTGTTATAAATCCGTCTTGAAAACTTGCTTCGCTTGTCTTTCTTGGTTTGTAGAACGTTATGACGTTATAATTAATGGTCCCCTTCATTCAAGTTTTATTCAAATGTGACGTCATGCTACGTCGGATGAATGAACGAGGACCACTATAACGTCATGACGTTCCAAAAACAACAGGAGGCAAGCGATGACGTTTTTAAAAGTTCTGGCTCTCGGTATAAGTTTTGACTTCTCATATACCCAAAATAAAACAATAACCCACAGAATTATTACCACACATAATTTCAACAACTATAGAAGTTCCTTTTTTATGACATTTTAACAGAACATTGGAAAGCTTTTCAGTTCACCTTTAACACCCGGCCAACAAATCACCTTGAAGACGAAAATATAATTTCTCCCTTGTCAAGCCGGCTTCCGAGCAGAACATCAAACTACTGATCAAAGCTTCATCTTGAAAGCACTATTCAGCCGATACACCAAAAAAACAAACGTAACCTATAGATGTGTTTTGTGGATTTTCATAAAGCTCTCGACACAATCTGGCCTCCAGGACTATTTCTGAAACTTCAAACACTAGGAATCTAAAGGAGATTTTACAATCTCATCATCAGCATGTACAGTCAGACCTCCATCTGTGTTAAACAAGGCCATAATGACACACGTTTCTTCGAAAGTTTCAAAGGTGTGCGACAATGTGACAACATCAGCCCTACACTAGTTAACTTGTACCTAAACGACCTGGAATTTGACAAAACTTAATATGACCCAGCTCTACTAGAAGACGAAGAAATGTCATCTATTATATGCAGATGATATATATATTATATGCGGTAGTTTCACCCAATCAAGACGTGATCTGAAATCTAAAGCCTTGAATTACAACACATATAAGGGAAGTGGGAAGAGGTGCCGATATACTGACAGAGCCAGATGACTTCACAGTATAGTATTCCGGTTAACCTATTCTAAAGCACATACCAAGAATCTAACGATTCGTGATATGTGTTGTATCTCAGGTGTCCCTAGCACCGGCATAAGCGGTATTAGATACAAATCTAGAGAGCTATGATGGAAATGCTCTGACAACTCGTATATTGGTAATTGGTGAGCTGTTTCGCTGTGACAACTCGTACACTGGGGATTGGTGAGCTGTATCGTCGTCAGATGAAAATGACGGCATTTAACACAAAAGACTAGTCTGTTAAGCTCGATGTTGACTCGGCATCAACTTCCCACAAATGCCAACATATATCAAAGACCAAAGGGTCTGTACAGGGGCGGGCCTCGGGGACGAAACGTCCACCAGCATAATCTCGTCATATACAGGTAAAAATTACAACACATATAAGGGGAGTGGGAAGAGGTGCCGACATATACTGACAGAGCTACATGACTTCACAGTATAGTCTTCCGGTTAGCCTATTCTAAAGCACATACCAAGAATCTAACGATTCATGATATGTGTTGTATCTCAGGTACGCTTTTATTGTACCTTTTCATGTGGCAAGCCCTTCATAAAGTTCAGAAGTTAACATAAAACTTTTTTCTCCCTCCCAATCTCAAAATGAAGGTTTCCCGCTGTCTGATCAAGACAATCCTACTGTATAACTGTGAAATACGGGGATTGGATGACAGAATTTTAACTAAGGATGCAGCCTCGAATAGTTCTTACTGGCCGGACATTATCAAACTGAACAAATTGCCATATGAGCAGGTTCTTCTAAAGCACTGCAAAAACACTCTAAGCCTTCCAAGAGGTACTACAAATTTAGTAAGCCTCTCTGAACTGAGACAATACCCTTTGACACTGGACATCTTCTGCAGAACTCTAAAATATAGACAGAAGCTAGCTGACACAAGCAATCCCCTCCTTTAGGATACCTTTAAATACTTCCAAAATAACACCTCCACTAAAAACAACTGGGAAAATAATATTATAAATTTTGTAAAACAGAGCGGAACACTCAATATTTTGAACACGAATTAGCAAATAATACTGGAAAATTATTAGCAAATAATACTGGAAAATTATTTGCTTACAAATCTGTATATACCAAGTATGAACTACAAGAGTACCTAACAACAATTCCGAACTGTGACCATGCCCACACAATTTGTCGACTGAGAACCAGGACCCACAAACTCAGTATTGAAACTGGACGCTACACCAAAACAGACCGGCAAAATAGAATATGTCCATTATGTACTCTGAATGAGGTAGAAGATGAGGAACACTTCATATTCCGCTGCTCCTCATTTGAATCGTACAGAGATTCTCTTATATCCATCCTATCCACTACTCCACTGACCATATCCACTATACTCAATCCACCACCAGACCTTGCCATAACCATGGCCATACCCTACACAGGATGTATACCTCCAGACTACAGCTACAACCAAGTAGCAACAAGCAGCCAGAGGATGCCAAGTCCCCCGCCGAAATGGCAGCAATATTTTTTAGCATTGTTGGTCTCGAGGGGATATACATGAGGGAGGCAACTGCTATACTTCATAGGCGTTGGATGCGGAGGGTCTTAATTCTGCCTTCCCAAGTTTTAAAATCAACTTAGAACGGTTGACTGAACATTTTTTGCTTCTGTAAATTAGCTTCCATGCAATGAAGCATGGAAATTATGTAACTGAGAAGCGACCCCAAGTGACATCTCAAGGCATATTATCTGAAAACCAAATTTGACAAGAAGCTGAATGCATCCTCAACCTATTGTCTGGAAACCAAATTTTAAATTTGCCACCAGGTGTCGCCACCTGTAGGTGCAAGTGGGCGAAATGCAATCCCAAGGATCATCTCATGACATGGTGTATCAGCATACAAACTTTGGGAAGAATCTGAAGAGGGGGAAACCAAATTTAGATTTGTATGCACAAGTGTGCGAAACACAATCCCAAGTGACATCTTATGACACATGAATACCAAATTTGAGAAGAATCCGATGAGCAGTTGTCAAATTATTGCCAGAAACAAATTTCCCACAAGTTTTTTCCACCAGGTGTCGCCACCAGTATGCAAAAGCAGGTGAAATACAATCTCAAGGGACATATCATAGCATGGTACCTGCATACCAAATTGGAGAAAAACCTGATGAGCGAAATCAAATTTAGATTCGACACGAGGTGGTGCTACCTGTAAGCACAAGTGGGCGAAACGCAATACTAAGCGACATCATATGTCATGATATATTCATACCAGATTTAAGAAGAATCTGACGAGCAGTTCTCAAGTTATTACCCGGAAACAAATCTGGTATTTCGCCACCAAGTGGCACCACCTGTAAGCAAAAGTGAGCGAAACACAATCCCACGCAACATCTCCTGGCATGATACATGCATGCTAAATTTGAGGAGATTCCGATGAGCAGTTCTCAAGTTAATAGCTGAAAACAAATTTTGATTTTAACACCTGATGGCGCCACCTATAGGCGCAAGTGGGCGAAATGCAATCTCAAGCGACATCTTAGGTCATGGTATTACCCGGAGACAAATTTGGGATTTTGCCACCAGGTGGCGCCACCTGTAAGTGCAAGTGAGTGAAAAGCAATCCCATGCAACATTTCCTGGCATGGTACATGTAAATGCATGCTAAATTTGAGAAGAATCCGATGAGCATGCAGTTCTCAAGTTATTGGCCAAAAATAAATCTCAGATTTTGTCATCAGGTGGCGTCACTTTCTGAGCAGAAGCGGATAACGCACTCCCAAGCAACATCTCATGGCAAGGTAAAATGTATATGCATGCCTAATTTGGGAAGAATTTGATGAGCAGTTCTCAAGTTATTGCCCGGAAACCAAATTTCGAGCAACATTTCAAAGCATTTCAAAGTTATTGCTTGCAGCACAAAAGAACGGAAAGAACCCTAATGGCGCCACCTACAGGCAGATCTTTCTGAAATGCAATACCAATCAACATCTTGTCACAAGGAATGCATATGCAACTAGATACAGTCTTTTGCATCTTTAGTAAAGGAAACATTCATCATTTGTGAAGAAAGTAAAAACGTAAAACTTAGGAAAAACATCATTAACATGGGCCCCATAAGATAACTTGAGGGTATCCACATAGCAAATTTAAAAGAATCCATTAAGGTCCAACAGTTACTGTCCGGAAATGCAATTTGACCTTGGCCTCAGGTAGCGCCATGTGTAGGCAGATAGGCATAAAAAATAATCCCAACCGAGATCTTGAAGCAAGATCCCTTGACATTGAAAATAGAAAATGTTAACTTGGCCTACAGGTGGCGCCACCTATGAGCAGATCGACAAGAAAAACAATACCAAGTGAAACCTTCAGGTAAGGTACATGTATACCAAGTATTAAAAAGTTATTGTCTGGAAACAATTTTAAATTTACCCCCAGGTGGCACCACCTATAAGTGGATCGGCATGAAAAACAATGCCAAACGAGAAATTGAGGCGAGGTACCTACACACCAAATTTGGAAAGAATCCTTAAGGTTTTCAAAAGTTATTGTCTGGAGATGCAATTTAATTTGGCCCAAGGTGGCGCCACCCAGAAGCGGATTGGCAAGAAAAACAATTCCAAGCAAAAATATATACATGTAGACAAGGGATCCATTTACCAAATACAAAAACATGGGTCGGTGCCTGATAAATTGAAACCTTTTGGGGTTGCAATTATCCCAATATTATCCCAATATTGCAGACAACACACAAATTTCAGCTTCTGCCAAGATATATTGGAGATATATATGCTCAAACACAATATATGAGGGTCGGGCGAGGGCTAGTTTGGGAGATAGAGGGTGCGGCTCGGCGCCCTGGGGATGGGGACACGCTCTTCTTGAGGGTAGTGGTAGGTGTGCTGACATGAAAGCCATAGAAAGCTCCCTGTACATGAAACAATCACACTGACAACTGCATGCCATCATCTACCACAGTCCGAAAAACCACAAGGTGGAATTCAATTCAATTCAGGAAATTGATCATATGCACAGTGTGCACCCAAACTTTAGGAACTCAGTTGTAATTAATATAGTAAGTTACACTGTGGACACAAATGGTTCCTGCAGAAGCTTTAGGGTAAATCATATGTGAGATACAATTATTTGATAACAAAATTGAAGAAAATGTTGTCCTTCATTTAAGACGACACGAAATTTTAAAAAACAGGGGTTCGGTACTGCGGGGATTTCCCCGCCAGTTATTTCATATTATACTTCTGAAATATAATAAGGTTCATGCAAAAGCTTTAGGTAAATCATATGATGTGGAATAGAATGATTTCATAGCAAAGTTGAAGGAAATGTCCTTCATTTAAGGCGACACAAAATTCAAAACTAACACAGGTTCGGTACTGCGGGATTCCCCCGACAGTTATTTCATATTATACTTCTGAAAAAAAATATGGTTCCTGCAAAAGCTTTAGTGTAAATCATATGATGTGGAATAGAAGGACTGGACAGCAAATTTAAGAAAATGGTGTCCTTCATTTAAAGCGACATGAAATTCAAAACAGCGAGAAGCGGAAGAAAGAAGAACAATGACAAACGCATTTAGGCATTTAGGGATGCCTAATTATTAGACAAAGCATTTGGAAATTATCGCTTGTGAAGAATTTGAATGGAAACCACGGACATGAACAGAAGATTGGAACAAGACCCAGTGGCGCCACCTTCAGGTGGATCTTGCTGAAACGCAATACCAACCCATGTCTGGTCACAAGGTGTGTATATGCTAAATTTCGAAGGAATCCGACAAATCTTTTGGAAGTTATCGCCTGTGAAGGATTTGAACAGACACAGACACAAAGACAGCAAGACCCATTTTAACTGGAACGGACATGAAGAAGCGAAACTCAGTGGCGTCACCTTCAGGCAAATGTTACTGAAATCCAGTACGCAACCGCGTCTTCTCATAAAGAATGCGTGCGCCAAATTTCGAAAGAATCCAGGAAAGCGTTTGGAAGTTATCGCTTGTAACTGACATCCACGGACACAAAGAAGCAAGATTCATATTGACCCAGTGGCGCCACCTTCAGGCAGATGTTGCTGAAATGCGATACCGACTGGCGTCTTGTTGCAAGGAATGCGTATGCCGAATTTCGGAAGAATCCAACAAAGCGTTAGGAAGTAATCATTCGAACAGACATGCACGGACACATAGAAGCAAGAACCATTTTGACCCAGTGGCGCCACCTTCAGGCAGATGTTGCTGAAATGCGATACCGAATGGCGTCTTGTCGCAAGGAATGCGTATGCCGAATTTCGGAAGAATCCAACAAAGCGTTAGGAAGTAATCATTCGAACAGACATGCACGGACACATGCACGGACACGCACGGACACATAGAAGCAAGAACCATTTTGACCCAGTGGCGCCACCTTCAGGCAGATGTTGCT